>JBAMJV010011663.1:0-33709 GCA_037951105.1 Echinarachnius parma
CTCCAACGGGGAAGATTTTGCATTTATTTACTTGTAATGGTGCGATTTGGTACACGTCGCACAAACAACAGAGCAATAATAGCCTACACAGGAAGTACGTGGACCGGTACAGAAAAACCCACCCCAGACGTACCAAATGCAAGTTACACAACAAACTGATATAAAAGTGTTTGCGCGCGAAGCGCGCGGCGAAAATTTTAAATGGATGAATAACTCAGTTTTGAAACGTGAGAATTAACAAGTATTGGCTGATACATTTAATTTGTTATTTTCCTTTCTTTTTCTTTCTTTCTTTCTTTTTCCTTCCTTTTTTTGAGGGGGGGGGGGGGGGCTTTTTTGGGGGGCAAAAACGCGTTTTGCCCCCCCACTTTTTGGATTGGGGGGCGGCCGCCCCCCTGCCCCCCCCCCCCCCCCCCCCACTTCCGGCGCCTATGGATACAGGGTTAGACAAACGAAATTATACACCACAATATCGGAAGAGGGACTGGGGTGTAATAACAACATTTTCTCCGATGATTATTCTCCGAACTTTTATTTTAGTTCCGTTTATGCTTAGAGTTAGGATTTAGGATTAAGAGAAAGATTAAGCAGTAGAGGTAACTAATTGGGACGAATGAGGAACGGTAATAGAAAGTGGAAGTAGTCACCTAACACGGGGTAAATATGAGGTGAAAATAATGTTAATAAATTTTGCTATGCGCGCACCTGAGATTGCTCAAAGGTTGGGGACTGGGTTAGACAAATAGAAATATACACCTCAATGTCGGAAGACGATGTAGAGGCGACTAATTAGGGGGCGAATGGGGATGGGATTCAAAATGGGATAATCAAAGGGTAGAATGTTCATGAATTTATATTTTAGATATATACCTGCGCAGGCTGCGATCATTTAGAAGTGATAATACTTTTGTGGTTTAATAAAGGATGGATACAGTCTTAGATAAACAGAAAGATGCACTCCATTGTCAAAAAGAGATGCGTGTTACTTTGGCAAATACACAGGGTGCCCCCAAAAAACAAAAAACAAAAAAACAAACAAACAAACAAACGGAACGGGGCACTTCCTAAATATAGTAACAAAATTATTATGTCCATCGGATAGTGTGTCTTTTCCAATGAAAAGCGATACCAAGAACAGTCATTTTGGTCGTGTTGTTTTGTTTCTAGGGCGTTCTGTCAATTTGTACCAAGTCAATGCCTGATACATCGCACTTCCTGCCCGTCTTAGCATCAAACAACCATGCCCATTCTCTCGGCACACAGCTGAATGCACACTAACAATAGCTATGACGGGCAGTAAGTGCGATTCATCAGGCACTGATTGACGAAAATGGGAACCTGTCATGGTGTCACTCAGAGCGCCCTAAAACAAAAACTACACAACCAAAATTACTGTTCTTGGTATTGTTTTTCGTTGGAAAAGGTATACTATCCGATGGACATAATCATTTTGTTACTTTATTTTGGGAAGTGCCCCTTTTTTTTCTTCTTTTTTTTTTGGGGGGGGGGGGGGAATGTGTATAGGGCTTATCTAGTGGCATGGCGGGAGCAATTCCGGAAAGGGATGGTAATAGCAAAGGGCTTGAGGAATATATATGTAGGGAGCTAAAGGGCGAAGAAGGGGTGGTGGGGAAGACGGTAATCTGACACGACATTTGCTCCGACGACTATATGCTCCGAATTGTAATCGCCATGCACGCTTGGATTTTAGTGGAAATCGGTTTAGCTTTAAAATCGGTTTATGTTTAAAGTGGTAGGATTAGAGTTATGGTTAGAGGATAAAGTGTTAGGGCTCGTGTCTGTTTAGAAATATATTTAAATATCAAAAGTGGAGCTATTATCGCCAGATCAAATATCACTGAGCTATACGAGGACGGGTATACAGCCAGGGGGTGGGGGGGGGGGGGGGGGGGGGGGATAATGTTGATAATTCTGAGTGTGCGTATTCCTCTGTGCATGTTGGATAATATCCCTTTGGTTGAATCATGTCCCATGGAATCAGAGCCTCGTAAAATGAGGAATAATGGCAACGACACCCTGCGGACAAAAAACAAGAATTAACATGCATTATTTCTCTCTCCGTGCATGTAAAGCCCGACGTAGACAGAGCCGACTCAATGCCATCCGACTGGTCTTCAGTCGGATCGGCACTGTGTGCGTTGCCTCACGACTCCAGTCGGTAGCCAATCGAGTCCGATTCAACACGGTTGTATCGACCGCGACTGAATCGGACCGACTGTGGCTTTCAGTCGGGTCGGGTCGGATCGGATAGTGTCGGCTCTGTCTGCGCCTGGCTTAAGGGAACTATTGCATGAAACGTGATGGAAAGTTCTTGCTAAGATCGAGATTGAGTAGGTGCGTTCCCCCTGTAAGCGAAATTTCAGTTCTTGTCATTTAAAAATGAAATAGCATTATAACACTTTTCGCTCATTTTTACGCGGTCATAATATATATATGACATTCATTTACCATGACATTTCCACAAATCACTCAGTGAACATATCAGGTTGACATGGTTGCAGAAAGTGTTGTAATCGATTGTAAAATTGCAATTAATTGCATGTCAGAAAAATAAGTATGCACATTTGTACCAATCATGCAGATTCGCGCATTTAGTCAAATGATCAGACTTGAATTAATTGCAACTTTACAATCGATAACAACTCTTTCTGCAACGGGGCTCTTATCACAGAAATACACTTTTGATCAAACCTACATCATTTTTTCGCACAATGTCATATAAACATAGTTACAAGAAGGAAAATGTGCAATGTACATCCATGCTATTTGGTTGGTGGAGTTTTATGAGACAGAGAGTCTATATTCCACCTTGTTTATTATCCATATTCGGCCCAAACGGCTCGCGTTTGAAGAAGATACTAATATATATTATTATGAAGAGCTTAATTCCAAAAGGCACTAAATCCAAATTTAGAGAAAGTCAGGTTTATTTGTCCATCTTTGAACACATGCCTATGGCAATGTGAAAATAAAACGTTACATATTTTGATTTTGATTGTCTATTTCGTTCTAAAATTTGGATTTCTAGAGCTATACAAAGCCTATTAACCCATTCAATACTTACTGATTTTGCTATAACATTTTGCATTCTCCTTAAAGCCAAGCCCGAGTATTTTCGGGACCAGTCCTGAACCGTTCAGGTTAATGTTCTGATGTCGTTAGCTCAATTTTGTATGGAAAGTGGATATAGCGCCTTTGGGAACTAAGCTCTTCATATTATACAAACATGTGCAATTCATGTTATTTGGTTGGGTGAGTTTTGAAAGGTCGATAGCCTTGGTGGTCGCACGCCATACTACTTCGATACCGATGTCGTGTAGTCTAGTTCCAAGTCGAGGGATTAAAAGTGAAATGTTTCTTCACAAAAAAGGTGTTTGATCCGTTCTATGTATTCGGGCAAAATACCTTCAGCTCCCTGGAAAAATGAGCCCCTATACGCCCATGGTAAACATGAAAAGGTGTTACTTTATACCAAGTATGTGAGTGCATGGGGATTGAGTTTGTAACTCGGTATACACATGGTATTTTATTAGGAGCTCGGATGATCCATAAATCATATCAAAAGCTCTCCAATCAACTCTCAGTCATAACATCCATCAATATTTCTCTTTTATTACCTAAGATATACTTAGTCATTCTGTCAAATTTATGAGAAATATAATCATAAATTATTATGTCACGGCACACATCCGGTGAGAGTGAGAAGGGCATTAAGTTGATTTCGGGCTAAATTGAGTTTTAAATTATCATCTTGTACATAGACATATACTTCTATATTATGATGCCAAATGTTCAGATTATAACTCTGTCTAATTTGGGGAAATTCATCAAACATTCAAATTACTTCTATATAATGTTTTTCTTTATTACAAGGCTCCCCAACTAGCAAGATACAGATTGAGTCTTATTTTAAAATGAAAAACAAACACATTTGTTCATCTTTTGTTTTATTATGATATACTATATTTACAGAAGGCAGTTGTGGAGGGTGGTACGGGTTAGATACACGGGAGATCGATTGCTTAGACTGTACATTACCTACCTAATCAACTCATTAAACATTTTATTAGAATTATAAATTACAGTGATCGTAAAGATTACCACGTCACTTATCGTCAGGTTGTGAAGGAATTTTCTCACAACCCCCCCCCCCCCCCCCCCCCCCTTCCCCAATACAACGGTATTCTTGCATATCGACACAATAGACCGCTTCTGTAATGTATGCAAATAATATGCGTATGACGTCAGACTCCCCGTTGGCAAGCTTAACAATAGTAACTAGGTCCGGCAAGTTGAGCTTGCCGGACCTAGTTACTATTGTTAAGCTTGCCAACGGGGAGTCTGACGTCATACGCATATTATTTGCATACATTACAGAAGCGGTCTATTATATGACCACGAATCCACGATATATTGGTTGCGAAAGCGGACCTCTATAGCGGACTAGATCAGGATTTGATCAAATTGTTATCAAAATAATTAATTTGTATATTATATATGTTTTTAATTATTATTATTATTATTATTATTATTATTATTATTATTATTATTATTATTATTATTATTATTATTATTATTATTATTATTATTATTATTATTATTATTTATTTATTTATTTATTTATTTATTTATTTATTTATTTATTTATTTTTTATATATTATTATTACTACTATTATTATCATAAATATCATAAATATCATCATCATCATCATCATCATCATCATCATCATCATCATCATCATCATCATCATCATCATCATCATCTATCACTATCATTATTATTATTACTGTTATTATTGTTATTATTGCTATTACTAATATAAAACAAATATATGGTAATAGCAACCACTGGATTACCGGGGACAACTCGGCTAAGAGTGAGATTAGACTTCCTTCCCCATTCCAATGAATGCTAACAAATATGTAAACATACACAAAAATGTTATAAATCAATACATATTCATTGATATCAGGCGGGGCGGGTGGTGCTGCATGGGAAGTTATTCGAGCGATCAATTAATTAGAGTGGACATTCTCTAATCTATCTTCTGCATCTGTTTATTCCGGTGTTGTTTCATCCGCGAAATTTTCAATTGTTTTTATGTTCAACAGAAATAAAATGGCATGCGATAATAACAATTACTTGTTTGCGATAATAACAATTTGATCATTTTGATGAAAAATACCAACGAATCGGCTCCAAAAGGGAAAAACTCCGGCAAGAGTTACTGTTAGCCCACAAAGGAGCCAATTCGTTGGTATTTCTCGTTGGTATGATTGCGAGAATAACAATTTAATAATTATGCACGGTAAATAAGATGTAAAGATAGAATAAACGAATGAATAAACATGAGCATTCTTTTTTCAAAGTTGTGTTCTTGTATATACTTCATATCCGTTTTGTAATATGGAAAAAGTTCATTTCGAAATTAAAGTTAAATAAAACTCAAATTGGTCGTGCAAAGCAATTATAAACTTTAGAGGGAAGTTTGTGGTTAAAAAAAACCCCTTTATGTCAATATCCCGTTGAGTGAATATTCAAGAAACTCTATTATACCGTCAATGCACGTACTACTAGACAAACAACTATTTCTTACATCATAATTCTTTCAAACTTAAGAACTAACATTTCTAATATTTAAGATTTTGCATAATTATCTGATAAGCCTTTGTCTCATCTCCAGTGGCGTAGCTAAGGGGGGGGGGGGGGGGGGGGCACGAGAGGCACGGGTCGGTGGGCACCTGCCCCCCCCCCCCCCCCAATCATTTGACCAAAACAAATAAAATCTGGTAGAAATAAAGAAATACATAAGGTGCCCCTCACAACCCCCCATAATTAGAGTGACCACATCCCAATAAATCCGACCACCCTATATACGCAACTGCCCATCTCCATCGACGTTCGATGTTTTTCGCTTTTATTTTGTTCGAGGGCGTGGGGAGACCCCTCACCCCGTCTTGTAACTGCTTACCGCTAGACACTTCGTTGCAGTGGCGTACCCAGGATTTTTTCAAGGGGGGGGGGGGGGGGGGGGAGGGGTTATTTTGTAAAATTGTCGAGGCAGAGACCAAGACTATTGGTTGAGAACCCCTCTCAGGGGGGGGGGGGGGGGGGGGTGTCCGTAGAAAAAGCCGAGACCAAGAAATATCAACATTTTTGAGCCCGAGAACGGGATTCTTCGCAAGTTTTCGAGTCCGAAACCAGGTTAATGATGGTCGAGACCGCTTAAAAGTGGTCTCGAGACCGGCTAAAATTTGAAAAGGGGGGGGGGGGTTCAAACCCCCCAAAACAGCCATTTTTTGGGTACGCCTATGCTTCGTTGCAAACCTAGGGTTAGATAGGTGATAACTAAAACAAATGTTATTGTGCGATGGCAGTCTCCGAGGTTTCCTTTTGGCGGAAATATGAAGATGAAAATATCAGTTTCACAAATATTTTCACCCCTTTCGTTTCCTTGATTCCTTTGACTCAGAAGTATAAAACGATATGATATAAAAACAATACACCGACATAATATTCCGTGCGCAAATATTTGTATCTATAATCAAGACATGAAGTCAACGCGTGTCTGCATAATCCTATTGAGGCTAAAGATTAGACTACTACACCGTGTCCCAGAAAAACGAAACCGGGTTTCATGGCAGAAATTTTCTGTCATAATGAATAATTTAATTGATGATATATATATGCCTGGAAAGCTCTGGGTCTCTTCTTTCATTTGATGTGCAACTTATGGCACATACTTCAAGCATGACTGAATTAGAACAATGGAAAGTGGTGTTACCAATATTCAATTTGCACGCATAAATTTGAAGTTTGGGTGAGTTTTAAGAGTTGTAAACGTACTTATTTTTAAAAAGGACAAACACCACATAAAAGTTCATATTTTTATCTTTTACATGACACCTCATGCTAAAAAAATAAATGATTTATGCCAGAGAACGAGTACAATGAAAACATGCCTGATTTCTGCCCGAATGAGTGAAAGTTGAGTAAGAAGTCGCTCAGCTTTCCTGACTAGCAGCTGACAATGGACTTTGATGCATGAGTGAATTTACACAAACATGGGGATCAGGAAACAGGCTATATCAGGAAAGTTACTCATTTGGGCTGGAATCAAGCATGTTTTCATTGTATTCGTTCTCTGGCATATATAATTTATTTTTTAATCATGAGGTGTCATATAAAAGATAAAATTATGAATTTTCATGCGGTGTCTGTCCTTTTTCAAAATAAGTACGTTTACTACTCTTAAAACTCTCCCCAAAACATCACCCAAACTTGCAATTTCTGCGCGCAAATTGAATTTTGGTAACACCATTTTCTATCGTTCTAATTCAGTCATGCGTGAATTATGTGCCATAAGTTGTATATCAAATAAAAGAAGAGACACATAGCTTTTCAGGCATATAAATATCATCAAGGAAATTATTCATTATAACATCAAATTTCTGCCATGAAACCCGGTTTCGTTTTTTCTGGGACACGGTGTATAATGAAATCATCATGATATTTAGCCTTTTAAAATGGCATCTTGCATAAAAAATTATCTTTTGCATAACATTCTTGAACAATATGTTTTCGATTATGGAACGGACGCTGTAAAATTACCCTTACGAAAAAGACAATATGCAACAAAAAAATAACATGTTTATGATATTATTACCTCTCTCATGAATTGTTCGAATTCCAGAAAGATTATTCAGGAAACGAGTGGGACGAGTGAGGATTAGAAGCCTACGTGTTACGATCGGAATGTACCGACTTCATTCCCTCTACGTCAAGAAGGCGTCAATGTGATATCCTTTTCGATGGGGTAACATGCCCACGTTCTACAGACACGTATGGTAACGGTATCAAATTTCTTTTGAAAATACTGCCATTGAAGGGGCGGCTCGGATTAATTATACACATGAGAAAATGTTATGAGGGGAACAATAGTCGTAAAAAGTAAACCTACTTTGTTTTGTCCACGATAACAAAAAAATGATGTGAATACAATTGTCTTGGATGACGAGAAGGCGTCAATGAATTATCCACTTCGCCAGGGGAAACTGGGAAACTGCCCACGTACATGATTACGGTATTGAATTTCAGTTAACATGGTTAAGGGGCGCGTGATGATATTTGTTTCACATTTCTATATGATTTCGTTATGAACCCGATCTACTTTCTTGCTCACAGTTTACAAGAAATAAGAAAATAATGTAAATACAGTATTGTCTTGCATGACAATCAATGCGTCAATGTGTTACGTAATCCACTTCGTTAGGGGGAAACTGCTCACGTTCTGGACACGTATGATAACGTATCAAAATTGTTGTACAAATATTGCCAGTCAAGGGACGGATAGAATAAATATTTTTTTTACAACATGTATTCATAACTATGATGCGCCGCGAGCGTTATCTTTTCTGATTTAGCTGTCCAGAAAGTAAGTGCACATTGCAAGCACCCTGGTGGAACCCTGACTGGAATATAATTATCAAGGGATACCCGCATTGATAATCTCAAAGGGGGTAGCGGAGCCCGGGGAAGCTTTGAAGGCCAATGCAACTCTAGATCCTACTTTATACATCGTAATATGCTTGTTCATTTCGCATAACATTACCCCGACTCAGATTTCTGCTTTCAAAGCTTCCAAATTGGAAGAAATTATGTGCAATCGGGTACACCACTATTCACGCGAACCCAGGAGGCCACCATTGTTACGTAAGTGCGGACACCACTGAGATCGATCAAAGATGCATAATTCCTGCATTCACCGCACCAAACCATTGTTTGAATACTTGTAGACGCTTTGATGAGTCTGCACATCAATGAAAAGATTCTTTTTGTTCGGACAGTCCGCACACACGTCATAATTTGCGAAGCATGTCGGGTAGTTACACGAACATGGCCGCTGCCATCATCTTTTGCCGCCGTAAAAATTAGTAAAATTTGGGTATATTCACAGAAGGATTTCATGGGATCTAGTGTCAAATTAAAATTATCAAATCAAATGTCTGTTCACCCTCTAAATGATAATAGTAGCCGAAAGCCAGAGTTTCATTGTCAGGGACTTAGTAATATTATTGTCCAAATCATCAAAACTTACTTGGAACTCTAGCGGTTCACTCATACCTTGGTGTATTCATATTATCAATAGAAGCATGGGACAGGTTTCGGTTTTTCGAATTTCCATTTCGTTCAGAAGATACAGTGTTAGGATGTTAAACTATCTACGGGATAGTTTAGTCCGTCTACAAAGTAAGTGCAATGAGTTAGTGAATATCACTTTGTATTTTCACTCATTTCTTGGCCAAATAAAATCCAATTAAATGGTACCACCACCCAAAAATAATATTCTTATTATAGAAAGGTACCATCTTTAGTATTCCATTCCTTCAACAAGTTCACAAAAATATGTTTTCAGAAAAAAATATATAATTGGAAAACGCATCACCATTCTCAACCATGCGTTCATGCGGTCTGAATTGCGTAGACTATATGCGTGCAGAGCCAGAGCGCACTGTGCAGAGCGAATGAATCATCCGGAAATCTATTGACGTACGCGTGAAAGCATTGGCGCACTCGCAAATGCTTGGCCCGTATGGAACCAGGAAATAGCAGTGGTTCCGTAAGTAGTGGAAATTAATTGCTTTGTTTATGAATTACACAACCCTTTGCAAAATGTTGGGTATCTATTTGATATCACAAAACTGTACCAAAACCAGGGGCGTCGATCCGTTTTTGCGATTGGGGGGGCGAAATTTGAAAAAATTTCCAGAGTGACCACTGAGAGAGCTAAAAGCCCCACATTGGCATGAGGGGAAGTTTTATTATGCGCTCATTGAAAGTGTCTTAATGGCTCGAAGACCTGACTTTGGGGGCACCCACATTTGGGGACAATAATGGGGGTCCAGGGGGCGGAGCCCCCGGAAGCTTTTAGATTTCAGACATGTGCAACTCCTATCATGGGTGTTAAAATTGTATAAAATAGTGAACCTACTCGTAACGTATTTTTAAAGGGCATATCGAGGAAAAGATTGAGCCTTGCATGAGATGGATCCACGTGATCCTGTATACTATAGAGCCATCGATATAGTCTAGGGCATTGGGCTCCCATGAAACTAAGCAAGGGCGTCAACAACTTCTCAAAAGTGGAGGAGAGACATTGGGAGGAAGTGAAGCGACCGAGCGGGGGAGGGTGTGGGAGGGGGTGTCCCCCTCCCACAGTGGGGAGCTTTTGTATTTTTGGGCGTGAAATGGTGCGATTTGGTGCACACCTGAGACAGAAATTTCACGTAATATGAAGTATATAAGTATATATGGAACCAAACATACATAATGACAAAGGGAGGGGGACAATCTCCTCCACTTTTAAATGTGGGGGGACATGATATTCCAATTTGATTTGCGTTCAGCGCATATGGACCGAATTGACTGAAAGATATATTTCAGATTATTTTATTTTTTGTGACGGTGTGCTATCTATATAGATGAGGGTTTAATAAACTTCGTTTGAGGTATGCGTTTGAGAAATTACACTGCCCAAAACATTTCGAAAGGTGAGTTCCCGCAACCAAAATGAAACTTGCAATATGAGAAACTGTATGCGCGCGAAGCGCGCGGCAAAAAAAGAGATTTACAGTCCTTTTCAAACTAAAAAACGGCTGTTTTGAAGATTAATTATTGATAAATGTGTCTTTCCCCTCTTTGGCATTATATCACTCGATTTTTTTCTTCCTCATTTTCGGAATTATTGGGGGGGGCGAAATGATATGTTCGCCCCCCAATATTTTCATTGGGGGGGGGGGGGGCGACCGCCCCCCCTGCCCCCCCAGGATCGACGCCCCTGACCAAAACATATAATAATGTGTTGTCCTTTGCCTGGTGGTCCCCTTTAACGTGAAATGTTCACACAGTACTTTGTGGACATATCATATCACACCAATACACATTATATTAACCACTCATCCATTTTTGCACTTGTCAACAAAGTTATACTAGATCCCTTTAACCTAATAGATCTTTAGCGAACCACTCGAAACTAATGAATATGTTCAAACTATCGATACAAACCCCACATGCTTTGGGGAAAGCCTCAACCCCCCTTCACACCCCCCCCCCCCCCCCCCCTCCACAAAAAAGAAGAAGTGAAGATAAAATAAATATATGAATACAATCATGGAAATAGAAATAAGTAAAACAACACATATCTACATTTAAAAATAATACAATAAATGAAAACAACATTCGATTTTGATTATTATAAAATGGGTAGAAGAATCCCTGCATTCTGATTGGTCAATTAGCATGTAAAAGTTTTTTACTGATGCATGGCTCACCTTAGTTTGATTTCCACATTGTTTTGCGCTCATTTTTTAAAACAAATGTTGCACAGGCATATTTCGTGGATTGGAAAAAGAAAAAAAGAAAACAATTTATATAATTTAAAAACAAAAAAATGTTATCATTTAAAAAAATAAAAAATTATAAAATTTGTAAATTGATATAAAAAAATTGTTTGATTTAAAAAAATAAAATATATTAATTTTTTTATTTTGTTTTATTTTAAAATTGTTTTAAATTAATTTAAAAAAATAAAAAATGTAAAAACAAATTTTCCCCAGTCATGGGTCGGTACTTTTGCAGCCATGGGTCGGTACTTTTGAAGCCATGGGTCGGTACTTCTGAAGCCATGGGTCGGTACTTTTGAAGCCATGGGTCGGTATAGCCATTACTGGGAAAAATTCTGATTTTCACATTTGTTCGCGCCCATTTTATAAAACAAATGTTGCACAGGCATATTTCGTGGATCGGTAAGAATTAGATGCACTCTTTAAACTTTGGAAATTGTTATATATTTCTTTTGACCCCAGAACTTCAGGAGCTCTTGATAATGCCCTTTCTAAAATATTAGGAAATGGATGGTAGTAAATAAGTTGAAATTGAATGATTCAAAGACTGAATTTTTTGTTGCAGCTTCAGCCCACAACCTGCGCAATCTTCCAAATGTTCAGTTGAATGTTGGTAACACACTCATTAGCCCTTCAGAAACAATAAGGAATCTTGGCGTTATCTTTGATCATCGCATGTCAATGTCTCACCATATTTCTCACATTTGTAGTACTGTAACATTTTATTTAAGGAATATTGCTAGAATCAGGAGGTTTATTGATCAATCTGCCTGTCATAATGCTGTGCGTTCTCTAGTTCTATCTCGTATTGATTATTGTAACGGGCTTCTCTCTTCCATTCCTTCAACTCAATTGAATCGTGTGCAACGACTTCAAAATTGGGCAGCCCGATTGGTGTTTCAGGTTTCTAGGGACCACCCATCTCAGCCACTCTTGAATTCGTTGCATTGGCTTCCTTTGAAACAACGGATAATATTTAAATTACTCTTGTTTGTCTATAAAATCCTCAACAATCAAGCACCAAAATATCTAGATACTTGTTTGAATTTATACACACCTACCAGGAGGTTGAGGTCATCCAGTGATCCTCTCCGCCTCACATTTTCTGTTACTCGCACCTTGGCAGGTGATAGGACATTTACTGTATCTGCATCAAAATACTGGAATGATTTACCACTTGCTATTAGACAGTCTTCATCAGTCAGTGCCTTCAGAAAGGCTTTGAAAACACATCTTTTTAGTAGTTTGTGATTGTATTATTTTCATTGTATATATTCGTGTATTTATAATTGTTGTTGAATTTGATTGTAAGCGCTTTGGGCCTTATGGGAAAAGCGCGGTATAAGTAATAATAATAATAATAATAATGGTCTAAAACCCACTCGCTGCGCTCGTGGGTTTAAACCATTCCAAAGTTAAACTCGTGCATCCAATTCTTACCGATCCACTCATGCCTGTGCATCATTTGTATACTGACACACTACAAAACATCATGTGTAAGGACTTTCAAACCCAGGAAATTTTGATCCATTAACTTCATTCGATTTTTCAAAAGTGATATTTGAGACTTCACTCATAATACAACAGTAATCATCTTAAAGGGATAGTTGAGTATTGGTCAAACTTAACTTTAGTAACCAAAACCTGCATCATCACGGTACAAAGTAATAGTTATAATTTCACCATGCTCGAAAATATACACAATTATAAACGACTAAGTAAAACCCCTGTTATCATTCAAAAAGAGCCGTTAGAACTCAAGAGGGCGCTATTTAAAAAATCACTGGTTTTAGCCATTTTTCATACAAAATTGTGCATTTAATGTTTTGTTAAAATAATGATTTAATAGAGATATCATCAACGACTTTTTAAAAACCTATTCAGATTTTTTTCCAAGTAGTCTTTAAGCATTTTTAATTTTTTTTCTAAAAAGTCTAAAATATTTCCCCCCAGTGATTGCCGGTGAGAATCATTTGAATACAAATATCCCTTTGGATATTTCAGCCGTTTCTGAACCGATTTTGATCAAATAAAGTTTATTCTGTCATTAAAATTGTATGTTCTTTTAAATTTGACAGTCAGTTTTTCATTATCTCACCAAAAAATATGGGGGGGCACTTCGGGAAATACCAATACTCAACAGTACCTTTAAGATTTTCCGTAATTATGAGTGAAAGTGTCATTGAAAAACCTGAAGCCGTTTACCTAGAGAAAAAAATTACATTTCTGTCAGATTTTATCCCCGATTGTTCTCGCGAAGTATCCGAAGCAACAATGTACAAGAGAGTGTGAAAGCTCCAAGTGATTTTGGTTGGATTTTATCTGATTATACACATGTATATTAATTGGACATCTATCTATGTTTTCAATGAATAATGATTTTAACTTTGACAAAATCATTCAATTTGTAATTTGTAATGTTTGTGACCTGCGTGTTTTTTTTCTCTAGGACACGCTCTTTTTTAGCATAAAAGATGCTATGTTTTAATGTGCTTTTCTTATTTTGTACATGGATTCCTAGCTAGATTACGAGTCCTATAAGTTGGTTCCACGGATGTTTATTTCAATAGCCTCCCACCTCTCAGTCATGTTATCTCACACCAAGTTTATATTCCTTTTTTTCTTCTTCTTTTTTTCCCCCGTTTGATTAAAGCCCTTTCCTATATGTTTTGTTTCTTATATATACTACTCAACAAAAGTTAAGGATCACTTTTTTCTTAACTTGTATTTTTTCCAAGCTATGAGTGAGGTCTTACCTAGTTCTTTCATTTTTTGTTTGACTAGATGGTGTCCTCATTGGAATTTAAAAAAAAATGATGCAAGAGACATTATGCAACAACTGAACCACTGATATTGATTACAGTGGGTTTGAGGTCATTCAGGAGTAAAATATGTCATTTTAAAATTATACACAAAATAAAAAGGGATCCTTAACTTTTTTTGAGTAGTGTATGTTGATTTAAATTTCTATAATGTACGTAGTTTATTATTTTGTTATGTCAATTGTCTAGTTTGTTTTTATATTTGTATACAGGGCGCACCTGTAAAACAGTTTTTTAACTGAGGTTGCCTATACCCTGTATTTTTTTAAAAAGAAGACATGAATAAATAAATAAAACAAAAAATATAGATACATGTATTGCAAAAAATCCGAGTCATTTCTGATCATCCCCAGGTCTCGCTTCATATTCAAAGCCAATGGCGTACTCACATGAACGTTTTCAGAGTAAAGAAAATAATAATAACCCCCTATTCACGGCGTTTCAAGACCATTTTCTGCAAATTACCCTACGTGAAAGAACACAGTGTGCCACAGTGTGAACACATTGTGTTTCCCAGTGTTAAATTCCAGCGGTGTGAAAACCACCTCACACTGTGAACGCACTATTAAATTGCCGAGATACACAGTTTGAGCGCAATGTTTTACACACTGTGAACGCAGGCAATTTAACACCGTGGCAACAGTGCACTTACAGTGTGGTCACGGTGTGTTCAGTGTGAGTTGGTTTTCACAATGTGAAAACGCTCCAATTTAACACTGTGGTCCACACTGTGAAACACCGTGTGTTCATACTGTGGTACACTGTGGCACACTGTATTCTTTCCGGTAGGGTGGACCCCTTTTTGACACATGGGTAGTAATTTGCCTTTACAAAGCTATATTTTAAGTGAACATTTACGACCAAAAACCTTTTAAAGATTATTATTGAAAATCACACACAAAAACTATCTTTTAGCAATTTACTCAAACGTACCGTTATTTTCACAATCACATGCAAAATCACATATTAAAAAATAACTGAACATTCAGATCAGGCGTACACACAGCCAATGTGAAGTGAGATCACTGCGGATCATACAACAGTTAAGCCTACACACAAATAAACAAAAGCGAAAAAACGTGTACAATTTTGTTATAATTTTTTAAATTTTATACAAACAATTTTCAAGGACAACATTCATATCAAATTTGAAAAACGCAATTACATTCGGGTAATTGTCATTCAGGTGCATTGTGTATTGAACAAAATATTACTTCAATATACCAAGTACTCGATGCAAACAAGTTATGATCAGTAGTAATATTAATAAGTAGATTCAATATGTCTTATACTCAGCTAGACAGAAAAATCCTCCTCGCTATGGGAGGTGCTTTAATATTATGACGTCATAATATCCACCCCATCTATGTAGACAACGGGTGAAAACAAAAAATTGTCAAAGAACCCTCAAAACATTGGCTGATTTTTCGGACTATTAATACTCAGCATAATTAATTTCAGATTAATAAAAAATGTGCTTTTCCCTCGGGAAATAAAACAAGGCTGAAAAAAAAAAACGTGAATGAAATCATGCACACAATCAAGGTCATGATACTCTACACATTAATTCCATTTGAACACATCTGATTTCACAACTCTTTCCTTGTAGATGCAGCTTATGAAGAAAACAATTGCTACAATAAATTACAAAACTAAAGGTGTCATTATGTAAACAAAACAAAAATTCTATTACTGCATGCAAAACGCAGCATTTATAATTTAATAAACAAAACAAAACGTACTATAAGAATACAATTTCAAGGCTTCTTTTTATATAGTCTAAAGGTTTCCGGATCACATTGAAATACAAAAAGAAGCTTTTATCAAATTGCACGAGACATAATAACTACACAAAGAACAAAATAATCAACCATTTACTCATCTTTGTCAGATATCATGCGTGTGGTACATTGAAGGATTTCTGGCGCACAATACTTTTTGAGAAAGTTGTGATAGATTCTTATCCGGATTGTCAATTTCTTAATTGGTTGTCTTATCCAAAATTAAAAGCAAATTTACTTTTAAGAATTTACGGATCATAATTGCTGAGTTATATACGTTTACTTGTATTTTTCCATTAACATTGCAATTAATTTAATTATTTACAAATAAATGTTTTAGTTTGCATGCATTGTATACTAATTTCTGAGTAGTAAATCATTCAAAATAAGATCTAATAATACACACGTTCAACATAAAAAATGCATTTTAAATTCAATTCAAAACAGAAACGGCTATGTATACGTTGCATCTTATTTCTAATTTACAAAATATAACTCCTAAAACAATCATTTCAAACACAATGTATCGTATACATTTGACATTCATTAGCCTAATGCTAAAACTATAGTACATATAATTATATAAATCATCTTTATTTATTCAAATCAATCAAATGTAACAAAGCAGGGTTGAAACCCAGGTCCATGGCAGAAGTTGAAAATAAATTCGCATCCTGCAATTGGCATAAAAATATAATGTTACAATATTGGATATATGTATATTCTCTACATGAAATGAGTATTTACAAGTGATGCTTGCATACTTATTCTGCAGTTATACACTGCAAATATGATAATGGCTGGTAACAGACACATAGTATGTCTATGGATATCTTTCAAATAGAATATACCAACTCAAAATAAAAAAAAGACATTGAAATTTACGCTTGACATACATATAATGGACACTTTCTCGGTCTCATTATACAGCAAAGTGGAAGACAGATGAATACATAATTAAGTTGGAACTTATAACAAATAACATGAATAATCAGTCATTTACAGTATCCTCTAATAGCAGTACATTATCACAATGTCAAAGCTGATATTAATGTCCCCTTAACTATTAGTATTAGGGATATAACAAATGAATAAATAGTCAAAAATTGACAATCTTTGTAGCAATCCAATCTTGGATAAACCAAATGCGAGCATTGAGTATTCACATTCAATATTCTACATAGTCATAGTAACGTCTACAACACGTCAATATATTATAAACCTGTTACTTAAAATTACTGCCTAAAAACTTGTTTTTAATAATTGAAACAGAAAATAGTTCGGATTCTATCGTACTTGAATGGTAAAAGGCAATCGCAATGTCTCATTGTATTCCCATTCAGGAACCTGTTTTTATAATCAAATAACAGCAATTAACACCAGGGGGTGCTATGTAGATATCTGGAACAGAGCATTGTACTGATCTGGAAGAGTCAAACCTTTTTGCAACCAGTGGTAAATGTGACCTTCATTCTCAAAAATAAACATATAAACCAGATTGAACTATAAAATCAAAATAAATTTACAAGCCACATTGGTATATTTTCACATAACGTTGGATTTCAAATATTAAATTTCATATCAATAAAATTCTCAATACAATTCAATGCCCTTAAATTTTCATTTGAATGATTCTATGTCAGGATTTTTATGTCCACTTTTTTCTTAACTGAATAATAAAAAATATTGTTTTGAAATTCATCAGCACTAGCAATTCTTACACCTAGTTTTCCTGTACCTGAAAAAAGTATTATTTTTGAAGCACCCTCTAAACCAAAACGTCACTATCCCTTAGACTTTACATTATTTTACTCTACATTATTGTGATGCAATCTTAAGGTGTCAAATACCAGAAAATACTTTATTTGAACAAAGCACATTGGCAAGCTATGAAATGCTTCTTAAATGAATATCATTTTCAGATGATGTGGCCCTCAATACAGAGGGATGTTCAACCTACTAATCATGAGGAGTTATTACTGAAGTACTATTTCAGTTTTAAGTTTCATAATTATTACACAGCAACTCCAATTGATAGGCTATGAAGTCCAAAAGAAAGCAGAAACATCATATATAAAATGACATGTAGAATGAATGAGTACTTTCATCAATAATTTATCAACAAGGAAATAACTCAAAGCTTCTAAAGTACTGTTTACAAACCAGAGGAACAATGAAGCGAACATACCTAGAATGTGACTTTAGAGAATTATAATACTTCTCAAAGCTAGGAGAATACAAACTTTCAAACTTAACACAAAAGATTTTATAAGGATTACGTAACTCAATGTCAGAGGTCAAATGGCATGGGTCACGTGTGTGACTTCGCACGGAGCGCTTTTTTCATAACTAAATTTCATTTGGAAAATTCTTTAAAATATGAATTGCTATAATGTTCATCTTATTACCAGAGAAGTACTATACATTTGTAATTACAACAATAGCAATGAGAATTATATCAAACCGTTGTTTTTTATAGTACTTAATTATGTGGCAACGTCTGGTCACGTGTGTGACATTTTGGGGTGGTCACGTGTGTGACATGTACAATATGAATGGAAAAATGGGAATTTTATAATATCCGGTTTAGAAAAAAATGAAAGGTTGAATTTTTACAAAGTTGGTATCAACCTGTACAGGAAAGTGAGAAGAATGAGCTTGCTAACTATCCTTTTGATATCTTGATTATTTTCTGAATTATGATTATTAGAAAAATATTGAAATATGTAAATTTATGCAAATGAGTAAAAAAAGTTTCATTTTAAACTTCAAATCATGTATTTCATGAAACTTTACACATGGATCATTCCAAAAATGGAACAAAACTACAGAAAAATAAAACTTCAATTTTTCCGAAAAAGTTTCACTTTTCAAAGAATGGCCCATACCTATAACTAGATTTCCATTATCACTTCAGTTCATGACAATAATTATGACAGTAACACATCTGGTCTTACAAATAATTATAACAATATTCTCTAAGCTGAATACATTGTATGCACCAACAGTGCTGCACGATTCATACTTAAAGTAAAAATCTTAATCCACTTCAGAGGGATCTAGAAAATTTGTCTAAATCAACCAAACTCACTTCATCTCTAGTGGTTTTTCATACCTAGTTGGTTTCCATGTACTGATAATAATATGGACCCAGCTTTGTTTTTGTACGTTTTCAAAAGATATTTATGATTAAATTTGAAACTGGAGCAATTCAACTGAACACAGTTGAAAAATAATGTTTGACCGAGTGACTTAACATTTGTAATGAAATGTTAGTGATGCAAGACATCATAATCAACAAGTATATTTTCATATATATTGTATCAGTGGTGTGACCTTTGTTTGACCTGCGATATCAGAACCCAAAATCTAATCTTTTCATTAGCTTCCCAAGATGCACATAAAGTTTGATGGTAATTTGTCAGCTTGTTCTTTAAATATCAGGAATATAAACATTTTTTTGTATAACGAGTCCTACAGCTGTGATCTCTGAACTTTTATATTACCCCAAAATCTAATCAGATAATTGGCTCAAGATTAGTTTTACATGATACATACATGAACCAGGGTTTGATGGTAATCTGTCAATCATTTCTCGAGAAGCTTTTTTGCATATACAATGAGCCCTGTGACATTTGACCCCTTGACTCCCTATTCACTTCATTGGCTATACATACATGTACAATGTTTGATGGTAATCTTACAATCTGTTCTTTAGATAATGTGATTACGAACATGATGAACATATGAACGAACGACATCTGACTTCATTGCGTAGGCATACAAATCCTGAGGATCATTTGAACTGTGTACAAACTTATGGCAATTCATATAGGTTAGCAAATAGAAATTTGCATTTTCATAATTTCTCTGCTAAATGTCATTCATTTAACATGGAAATTTCATACATCACTCAGTTGATATTTCAGATCACAGAAATACAGTTTATCAACCGTTTGTCAATTTAAGCATAGTCAACATTCCGTTAAAAAGTATGAGGGAAACAATATTCTAGTCCAAGTAACAAGGTGTGGGAGTTATTCACCCTAAATGGTTATCAGGGAATCTCCCTGGGGGGGGGGGGGGGGGGGGGTTCACTCCCATACAAAAGTGCTACCCACCCGTGCCCATCAACCTCTGAAATGGACCCCAACATCGAAAAATTGTGCACCTGAAAAGGTACCCTTTTGGTGGGTTTTTCTAACGAGTGCTGAAAACCACCCCTTTTTAAAGGAAAACGTTGACGACGCCGTATAGCTGAAAATGATACCCTTTTGACGCTTTTTTTGGACACGGGTGCATGGCCAGTAATGTTGTGAGTGACCCATGGGGGAATAACTTATGTATCACCTTACTCAGGGCTCAACACTTGCACTGGCCCGGGCCCAGTGAAATTGCACTTCGGGCCAGCAATTGGATGAAAGTCATACTTTGGTGGCCCGATCGGGCAAGCCGATTTTTAACCAGACATTGACAAAATTCAGACATTGACAAAATTAGAATTTGTTTGTTTTCTTATATGTTATGCTTCATCTATTATCACAGGTTTGATCAGGAAAGAGTGATATTCTGAATAGAAACAAAGTTTACTCATGAAATAACTTTTTCCTGCCAGTAAATATTTCTTTCGGGCCACCAGAAAAGTGGAAGGAATTATAACACTGGCACAACCGGGCCACTGACCAAAAAGGGAAGTGCGTAGCCCTGCCTTACTACTGGAATATAAGATCGATCCTGGTTATGTTCTCCATTTGAAGAACATGCCTTTCCTCTGACTAGAAGTAGTAATTCATTCCTGTCGACCTTTGTTTTCTCCCTTTTATGAATACCAGGGTCCAGCCATCATCATCTTCACCATCGTTTTCAATCTCTTGTTGGATCTTAGATTCAACTTCCTCAAGTTCCCTTTTGAAGAGCTGCTTTGACTGTATCAGTTTTCTCTGTAATGCATTTGGAGAAAGAAATAGAAAATGTGAATTGAACACAAAACATTAACTCATTGCTTATGAGATATTGCAAATGTCCAATAGTTAGTACGTAATTCAAAACATAGGGAAACTGACCAGAAATATATACTAAATAATTTTGGACAAAGAAAATTGGGCTTCCCAGGATTCGAACCCGAGACCTCCGGATTGCCAGACCAGTTTTCTACTAACTGAGCTAGAATGCTCCTATGTTAGTTATTCATTCCTGAAACCCTTTTCATTGCTCGATGATCAGAAGCTGCGAGAGATCGCTGAAATGATGCAGCATTTTGAAAAATTGATTAAACAAAATACGATGCTGATTAATCAAGCATGATTTATTAAACTGATCCCTATGAGTTTATGAAATCTCCATAGACTTTGTACACATTAACCTACTCGGTTCCCATGGTCAAGGGGTTAATAGATTGGTTTGTCATAATAATAAACACAATTTGATGACAACTGTTACTATTTTCCATAAAATTAAATCACCAATAGGTGTTTTTATAATGGATTGTGCATAATCTTAGTTTCTCATTACTTAAAAAGAAAAGACATTACTTTAAAATCAAGGGAGATATACATTGTAATTCTTACAATACTGGGCTCAGTTTTCCTCAATGCCATCAGTATCACTTTGACGAACATGGTAACAAATGTGTGATACCATTCAGTAAGCTTACATTACTGGGGACACCAAATACAGATTGATACATCTTAACGACAAGTGAGTGGAATACAATCTATCAGCATGATGGAAATTTTGGAAGTACTTACATCTTCAACTGATGACTGCTGCCTGTTCCTCTTGTGATTGGTTAGATAGTTGATCTCATGTAGCTTTGAGCCAAGTTCTTCCTTTCTTGCATGGAGTTGGTTGAGGGGTTCATTTAGGTATCCTGGGTAGGTTTCACCATGATCTTTTGACCGCATAGGGATTGAGGTCCTCTGATCACCTGTGGACTTCCGAAGTCCTGCTGAGGTTTGATCCACTACAGTCACATCAAACGCCCATGGTCCAGCATAACTGAATCCCAGACAAAATGACACCCTGTTCTGGCTTGGCTGCATTGGAGTCCGAGAAGAGTATCTGATGTTGATCGTTTCATTTGCTGGAGTCTGGTACAGCACAAATTCTCTGTTCTTGATGACGCCCTCCAATCGTACAAGTTTCTCTTGAACATCTGTTCTTGTCCAGAATTTGTGTCGGGCTTCTTCCAGAGTAGATTGCCTGGCATAGAACATACTGATGTGCACAAATGCTCGCAGACCTTGACCTTTTGCCAATAAGAAGTGAGTGTTGGGTTTTCGTTTGATGCTTTGATGACGAGGAAGAGATCTGTCATGGCTCTCTGGACCCTTGCGTTGAAGCTCATTCCATTTCTCCCTCACATTGATGATGGCTTTTTTAGTGGTTATACCAATGTTACCACTTGCTGAAGCAGTATCTTCCCGAGGCCAGGCTAGAAGCATGGTAAAGAAGGCACCGTTTAAACTTCCATCAAGTTTCTTCACCAGTTGGATCACTGATTCATGGTCAACATCAATTTCACACACAATTGCCATTGCAAATGAAATGAAGGTCAGAATTTTCAGATCGAATGAGGATTTCGGATGATTTCTCTTCAGAAGTTCTTGTACCTTTCCCAGACGTGTGATGTCCCTATTTTGAGCATACCGCAAGATAGCATACAATGAGTCTGCACACATGGCTACAACTTGAGCTCTTCTCCACTCACACATATTCTCTGGACTCAGCTGGACAGATTTTGGAGGCATGCGCTCTTCATCTACTGAAAAGTACTTCAAGTAGCCTTGATAGAAGTTTTCCAAATCACGGTTCCTAATCTGAACTTCCTCTGCTCCCATCTGTTTGGTCCTTGTCAAGCCTCTACTTGTAACTACAAGATCATTGATATGCCCGATAGTCACCTCAACTCTCTTCGGCAAGTCCTTGAGTTTCTTCCGATTTTGTTTCCACACATGATCCAGCTCAGGTATTTCTTCATCTGTCAAGAAGTATTCCCTCATATTCTCCAATGATTTGGAGAAGCTGTGTACACGTTGCTCAATGAGGTGAAGAAACAGGAAAATGACTTTCAGTTCTCCACAGAAGGCAGCGAAGAGGGAGTACTGGTTATCTTCCGGTCTCTTTAGATCTTGACATTTTCTGAAGATTTCAATTCCATCCCATAGTAGCTTCAATATATCATCACTGGTGACGGTACAATCACTGAGAATCTCCTTGAATTCATTCATGCGGGAAAGGACTATCCTTCCACGTGTATCCCAGAAGAAAGAGTTTCCAGCTTGGTAGTCGGTGGCCTTTTTTGCAGAGGCTTCAGCTTCATCAAATTTCTTTTCTTCCTTGTACAGCCGTGCCAGCTGCTGAGCAATAAATCCATTTCTGAACTTCTCTGATGCCTCTTTAAGGAGTTGGAAGGCCATGCTCTTGTCGTTAGATTGGAGATGCTTAATCAGAGGGGAAAAATCTGCGTTCTTTTTGCGATGGACCAAGAGCTCATGGATCATTTCATTCATGTACTTCCTCATGTAGGCCTTAGAATCCAAGATATGAGAGTCATTGATCAGTTCTCTGATAGTATCTCCTATCTTCTCACCACGGTCCTCAACAAGTTGCTTAACAACTTCTTTAACTATCACTGGACTGACTAGCCGTATCGCTTTTGTTGGGCCTGATGTAGTGTGAATCACTGTCTGAATAAGAAGGAGGCGCATTGCATTGGAAAGAACATTCTCCCATGGGACGTTTGTCAATCTCCACATTCCTTGTGCTTGGGAGGTGGCCTGTGCAGTCATGAACTCATCACAGCATGAAACCGGCATTCCAAAATCTTCCTTGAACATGCTGACAACTGATAGATACTTCAAAAGCTGGGCTTCTTTAGGTTTTACTTCTGGCAAAACATTTGCCACCATTCTTGAAATGTAGTCTGGATTACACTCTTCCTTCATCACCATGAAGCCAATCAACTTCTCTGGAGTCTCACCGTATTCTTCCTCATACTCTTTGAACTTGTGGACAAACCACTGACGCTCTCTTCTTGAAAGTTTGTGTTTTATCACAACCGAATTGATTCCATTTCTTTCGGCCATTTCTGCTGGTTTGGATGTCCTTTTGCACAGCAAGATAACGAAAGCGACAGAATCATTGTACATGGTTGCATTTTCAAGCTGTGCAATGAGATCAATGGCATCATCTGAGTCATCTATGAGAACAAGGACAGGAGGAATGTTCTTATCATCATCTGAATACCCAAATTTTCTCACGTCCAGAATCTCCTTCACTGTTGGCAAGATTGATCTGTTGACCACTACACAACGGATTCTGCGGTGAAAGTCCCATAGAACTTGTCTCATGCATGTACTTCCTCCAGAACCTGGTTCATGGAAAGCGGTGATCGTCACTATGGCACTTGCTCCCTCCTTTGCACTTTGCGATTTCAGCTTTTCTTGAACCATGTCATTCAACTCCTGGCTCACATCACGCCGTAGAACTTGATCAAATCCCTTCATTTTGCTTGATTTCTTATCTGTCAGATTGTAGTTCCACCAGGTCACTGCATTTCCTTGATAGAAGGCAAGCTCCTTCGCTGCTGCAAAGTTCTGAAAGTCTACGCTTTCTTCATCCATGGCTGTGTTTTCACACTCATTGCTAGGAAGAACTTCCAAATTCAACCACGTTGAACGCACTCTGTCAGGAAGAATGCATGGCGGTCCTTTGGATGTTGGTAACTCAGCTGTGGTTGTACCCATCTCTCCAAGCTGATTCCTGATGTAGTGGTTGATATGGGCCCAATCTGTGCCTACAAAGCTCCGTTTGTCAAGCTGATCTCTGGGAAGCCATTTCTTCACTGCTGTTGCCCAAGTCTCGTACAACTCTTTATCACCCACTAGGAAAGCGAATGAGCCTTTGCCTTGCAATGCTGATTGAAATTTCTTGAATATGTCACTCATGATTTCAATGTTGTCATCAGAAAGCAGGGAAAACACGATGACTGCTCTGTCTTTTGGGACAGCAGTCGTGGCATAGAAATCGATAGCTCGATCAACATCGGCACCATACTTTTCGTTCCATTCATTATCTAGACTGGGATTTTGAAGTTCTACTTGATCCTCCCTCCCATTGGCAAATATCCATGCTGGAACATCATTGAACTCGATATCCTCTGGAGGAAACTCTTTGCTGTATGTATCAGGAAGGAGCAACTTGACAGCCCTCTTGTCTTGTACCATGGAACACAAACCATTTTGGAGAGATTTTGAATTGCAATCAAAAACAGCATTCCACTTAATCAGGGATGCAAAGCTGTAGTTTTCTTGTAGCTTTTCTTGAGCCGTCTTGGTTTCCCCATCTTCGAAGTCATTGGGCGGTTTATTTACCACCAAAAGTGGATGAAACGAGCTATCAAGAGTTCCTGATTCATCTCCTGTAAAGAGGAACCTCAACTTTGCCTCTGCTGCAGATGTTTCTTCTTTTGATAGAGCAGGCTTTGAGTGTGTCTTGGTACTTGTTGAAGAGATTGGTTCCTTCTGGGTGCCTTGTGGACTTATCTCTTTCTCGACTTGTGTTACTTTTATTAATCCTTTCACTGTTGATTCTTGTGATGTGGACAATTTCAGTTTCTCCAGTTCATTTGCAACACCGGCAGGTTCCTCAGGGATCTCTCTAGACTGTGATGTTGACTGCGGCTGTTGAGATTGCAAAGCGGTTGATCTTTGGGTCATGTTATTTATACCATACCATATTTTTCTCATGATTCCTGTAGATAAGTTGAAGTCTCTCTGCAAATCACCGGCTTCATACATGGCAAGAAGCGCGCCATCAATATCTTCCTGTTCAAATTTCGTAGCAACGCTTATTGAGATCTTCACTTCATGAATAAGCCATTTTTTGATATCTGCTGGTGTCATCTCTTCAAACTTTTGAGTTGCACTCTTACCTTCTACTTTGATAGCCCCTGTAAAATAAAAAAGCACATGGAAGAAAACCATTTCAAACAAATTTCCACAGCTAGCTGCCTGGACATTCAAAGTTTAAACTTCAAGATGAGTTTATTGGTCAGGAGAAATTTTAAATCCCATTGAACACAACATAATTCAATGGATTTAGATAACTCTTAAAGAAAAGTTTAAATCATTTACATTCACTGTAGCTATAGTATCTAGATATTACAAGATGTGTCAATATTTATCAGTCTGAACTCTTTCTCCTAGTAGATAGTGGACATTAGGAGCACGGGCGTAGATACTTTAATACGTAATATTCATCAGGGGGATGAATGAATAGATCATCCCCCCCTGTTGAATGGGTATCAATGACAGATCACAGATCTACGCCCATGATTAGGAGACCCACGATATGTTACATTTATTGAGCAAAATGGGCACTAAAGTGCATTGTATTGTCAAAATGTCAGTTTAACTACCTATGCCTCAGCCCTCCTGCAATTTCTAAATCAAACCCAAATTTGCATGCACCGATTTAATTCTTAAAATTAAATTTTGATGGTAGTCCGTAAACCAGATCTTGAAATATCATAATTACAAACTATTTTTGCATGTAATGAACAGTGACCTTAACCTTTGATCACATGACCCCTAAATGAAATGAAGTTATAAGCTCCCAAAGATACATGCAGGAACAAAGTTTGTTGGTAATTTGTCAACCGGTTCCTGAGATTATAAGCCATTATTAGCTTTTTTTTGCATATATAATGAGCCGTGACCTTGACCTCATGACCCCAAAATCTTAAGTTTATAAGCTCCACAAGGTACACACAGGACCCAAGTTGGAAGGTTTTTGGTCAGCCAGTTCTTGAAATAATGCGATAACAAGCTATGTTTGCATAAAAGAGACCTGTGGCATTAACTTTTGAACTTAGGGCCCCCAAAATCTACTCAGTTCATCAGCTTGGCTCAGCTCCCAAAAATGAATGTACAGATACCAAGATTTATGGTAATCTGTCAAGCTTTTCTTGAGATATTGCGTTCACAAGCTATTTTTGCATAACATTATAATAAGCTATGTGACCTTTGACCTCATGACGCCAAAATCTAATCAGATCATTGTCACTTGATAATATACACGCATATCCCAAGTTTCAAAATAATCAGAACAAACACGGGACGGACAGATGTACGGACGGACAACCCGGAAACATATTGGGTGGAATTCACAAAGGAGGTTTGTGTAAACCATGGTTTAAACCATGGTCTACATCTACGGAGTGCCATTTGTAAACTGATGGAGAAAGAATGTAAACTCCTTACTTAATTGTTAACAATGTTGATGGTACACATTTACTAAATGCACCAAATAAATGTTTGTCTTCTCAGATGGTGAAATTTGCTGGTTAGCAAGAACTAACAGACATATCATTAGAAATTAGAAATACTTAGAAATAATTAGAAATGGCTTACACAAGCCTCCTATGTGAATCCGGGCCAATGCTTCTGGCTACTTCGTTGGTGGTGGCATAAAAAATACCATGCAATATCTTATGCTCCATGGGATTTAATGTACACTTAAATATATGTGAAAATCGATACATACCATCCGCAGGAGATTCCTCCTTGATTGCCGGCTGCATGGACACTTGATCGATAGTGAGCGCTACTTCCAGTTTCACACCGGCTTCCCTCTCCATCTCTGGAACCACAAGCAGTTTGGTCAGAACATTTGCCAAGCTTCCATCACGGCACGCCTCGAGGAAACGATCTTCATCTGAAGTTGTTCTGACCAGAACAAAGAAGTGGATGGAGCCAAAGCGGACGCTTTGAATATGTGCACCATTCTGCTCTAACAGAATGGAGAGCTCTTTTAAAACGGCAAACTTGCGTTCTTGCCATTTCTCCGGGTTGTGGTAGCTGGCAACAATTTTCGTATAACCAGGTGCATCAGAAGTTGCCGGATTTGATGGTCTGATGTCAACAGTAAACTCCATTGCTGATAGAAAGTGTACACAAAACTACAATTAATTTTCACAATCAATATAAATGAGGTTGCCTGTTATAGGGATGAATAGTTTACATTAACTCTTAACGTGCCAGCGATTTTAATGCTCTATGGCATTTGTGTGCATTGTAACTCGCAAAAATGCGAGCTTGGCACGTTAGGAGTTAAAGAAATCACAATTAAGACACATGTTATAATTTTAATTAGGAGGCAGATAGTAATAACTACATAAGATTGCTTTAACAGTTAAAATGTGAGTTCAGCAATTAGAAATATGTTCAGCCAAAATATGAAAAGGCTACTGATAAAACTTCATAACATCACAAATGACCTAAAACTCATCACCAGATTCATCCCTAAGTTGAATCAAATTCTGGATGAATATCAGATGCTAAACAGTCATTTATTTATCAAACTGTCTTCATGGACAGAAGAGCAGATGGCTGTAACAGAAAAGTGGTCTCTCTCAGGGTTGGGTCCTAATACTCTACATTTACACTGCTGACATTCGATCATCTGAGAACACTTGAAACGTCAACTATGCAGATGGCACCTACATTACAGCCCAGCATAGTACCCAT
Organism: Echinarachnius parma; assembly: GCA_037951105.1. Classification (NCBI taxonomy): domain Eukaryota; kingdom Metazoa; phylum Echinodermata; class Echinoidea; order Clypeasteroida; family Echinarachniidae; genus Echinarachnius; species Echinarachnius parma. Next base: position 28,559 of record JBAMJV010011663.1, read on the forward strand.
GGAGCTGTTGTACTCCATCTCAACACAGCGCTCGCAAACCCTTCGGAATACTGCCGAGCAAACTAACTGGGGACAAACCCATCCAAGACTCAGGTGAGTGTCTTCCACCTTAAGAACAGGGAGGCGAAGATAGAACTGAAGATGGAGTGGAACAATGTGCAGCTTAACCACTGTGAACTTACAGTGTACTTGGGTGTTATAAACTCGACTGCACCAATTATCCTGTAAGAAGCACATTCAGAAGATGATAGGCAAAGTGGAATCTCAAAATGCCATCATCTGGAAGCTAGCAACGCGTTCACACTATGGCGCTGACCCCAAGACTGTACAAACAGTAGCTACATGTTGCCCTCTGCATGTCATCTGCAAAATATGCTTGGCCAGTATAAGGCAGACAAGCTCATCCCATGTGAAGAACTTGACACCAAACTCAACAATACAGCTTAACCTGTTCAAGACTGGTCCTGAGAATACTAGGGGTCTATGGAGAATACATGTTGTAGTACAATCAGTCAGTCTTGAATGGGTTAAGATAACAGACTGCCTGAAACCAACACAAGTTGAAAAGATATGTTGATTCTCTGGGATTGGATCTCCAGACCAAAGACAGACTGCCTGCCTAAACTGAGATGACAGACACATGTTGTACAGACACCAACCAGCCCACAAACTCCTTGCATCCCGGCTTAGCTTCCTCGATTCTGTCCCACCACCTGAGCAGAATCCTCCACCATCAGCCAAGCTTCTACTCATCAAAGGACTACACTTGAAGAGGCCAGAGTGGTTAATGTCTGAACCGGCTGCAGACCAGAGTGGGGCGGTGTAAGCAGTAGGGCTGATACGGCAGGATGGGTTACTTATGTCAATAAAGGAGATCCCTCTTCAACCACAATCAGCTCCAAACAATGGACCATATCTTGGAGTGCGGTACAGTGGACTGTGCACATGAGGACCTAACCCTTGTCAACAGGAAGGCCATCATAAAAAGACATGAATGACAAAAATCACAAAATGATGTTCAGTTCATACCTTTATCAATTATTTGTCCACCACTTGCTGATCCAGCATCAGTTCTTGTACCTCCATAGTGGTGGTGGTGTACTTGATCTCCGACAGCAACAGAATGAATAGGACCGTTGAAATTGACAGTTCGTTCCTCCCTATTGAACGAATACATGGGAAGATCTGCAGCTGAGACATCTGCGGATAAGATAAAAAGTACAATTTCAAGTAGCATAAAATAATAATAATTGACTCTTCTAGCGCATTACCAGTTAATAACTGTTCAATGCGCTGTACAACCTCTCCAATCAAAATGAAAATGAAAATGAATGTTTTTTAATTTCTCTTAAATATTTCTACTGTGGGGGACATGTCACCTCAATTCTACTGGCAAACTATATTCCACACAGTGGGGCCAACAAAATGAAACCTACGTTCCCCACTCTTTAGATTTGTTCTGAGAACCATTAACATTGATATATCTACTCTTGAACGAAAATTATAATTGGCTTGTATAGGAACACTCAGCAATGTATGTAAATAAACTGGGGCAAGATTGTGGGTTATCCTCTATAAATTTGTTAATTTGTTTGGACATGGATGCGAGTTCACCTAGCATACAGGTAGACACACTTGCCAAATTCTCCCCACAAAATGGTTAAGAATTCTGCATATAAGATGCATATTATATGCATATTATAAAATCTTCATAGTACAGTACACCAGGGTGTCTTTGGCCGCCGGGGTGACTTTTGCCACTTTTGTAGATGAATGAATTTTCATCAAACCTCACTTTTTAGAACAAATGTCTTATTATCGGAAATAATATCGCTAATGATATTCGTTTGTCTCGCAATGTCAAACTAGGAATCTAAACGATCATGACGTTTCGTATGCTACTGCAATACTTTGTCAAATGTCTTATTGTTTCAAATATATACTTATAGAGTAATGTATAGAATCAGAAATTAGTTCTAAAGAGTGAGACTTGATGGAAAAAATACATCCTTCTCAAAAAGTGGCCAAAGTCACCCCGGTATGTTAAAATTCTTCTCAGCTGGACATTTGTGGGTACAAGTTTAAAGATTGTCAAAAGTAAATTACCATCCTCGGCTGCTCTCCTTTCAGAAGTTGCCTGGGATTCAGATCTGCTTCCACCTGCTTGAGACTGAGGCCTTCTTGCTTGTTTCTTCTTATTTTTCTTCCTCCCCATCTGAAATAACAAAAAATAATAATAATAAAAACAGCTTTATGCCCATCAACATGCTTGAATACTTGATCGTGAATATTTTAAAACACTAGAAACTTCACAATGCAAGTTCAATAGTTATTGAAAGGACCAACACTCCAGAATAATTATTACATGTACATAAAAAGATTGAATTCCAAAATTATAGAAACATATTTGTTTAGCCCACGGGCTACTTTTAAATCTAGTGCATTACCTTCTGAGATGTGTGCATATATATATATAGGGAATTAGTGAATATTTTCTTGTTTTATTTCATAATGCACAATGTTGCAAACACCTTGATGGCACAAATTCCTGAATGGGTTGGGTCAGGCTTTCTTGGGGCACCAGTGGCGTAGCATGGTCCAACCAATTCGGTGCACACAATATTTGTATTTATTAATTTATTTAATTGTATTATTATTATTTATTATTATTATTATTATAAATTGTTATTCTTATTTATTTATTTCATTTATTTATTTATTTTATTTGTATTATTTATTTATTTAATTTATTTTCTTTATTATTTATTATTATTATCATTTTGTTTAAATTTATTTATTTATTTATTTTTATTTTTATTTTTTTTTTTTGGGGGGGGGGCGGCATATTTAGGGATAGTTGAGTTTCGGTAAAGAGAGTACAGTTTTGGTCAAACTAAATTATAGTAACCAAAACCTGCACCATTACATTACAAACTAATATAACTCCACCAAGCTTGAAAACTCAAGAGGGTGCTCTCTAAACACTCATCAGTTTAAACCATTTAAAATGAAATATTGTGCATGTGATTTTTTGTTAAAATAGTGATTAGATAGATAGATAATCAACAACTATTTAAAAACCTCTTTGGTAAAGAGGAAGCATGAAAAAAAAAAATGTAACGGCTGGTTCAAAATTATTGAATATTTGTGGGGCCCCACAATCATTACAAATGGTTATGTTTATGGATATTTCAGCCATTTCTGAACCGATTTTGATCAAATAAAGTTTATTCTGTCATTAAAATTGTATGCTCTTTCGAATTTGACACTCAGTTTGTCATTATCTCACAACAAATTTCAAAAATGTTCCCCTTATGTTTTTTATTTTGTGTAGCACCCTCTATACCAAAACTGAACATTTCAAAAATGTTCCCCTTATGTTTGTTTGTTTGTTGTTTTTTTTTTTTTGGGGGGGGGGGGGAGGTACAGGCCTCCCCCATGCTCCCCTCCCCTGCCCATAGCTATGCCACTAATGAGCACTCAGCCCACGGAATATTTTGGATTAACAATATTTTTTAAAGCAAATATTTGTGTATTGCTGTACATGAGGGACATCTTCACCACCTAACGAATATACCTTACAAGTTACAACCATCGATCACAGGGGCGGATCTAGCTTTTTGCTTAGGGGGGGGGGGGGGGGGGGGGGTGACCAAATGACGATGCAGAGCGCATCGTCCACGAGTCGCGTAGCGTCGAGGCGATTTTTTTTGCTGCACAAATCGCCTCCAGATGGTGGCTATAAATGTGCAGGCCTTCATGCAATCAAGGCTATGCACTAGATTTCTGCCTTTTCAAGCAGATCCTTAAATGTTGAAGCATCCGCCGTTTCAATCAAGTTTGGTTACAAACAGATGCAGGGTTGGAAAGTTATCTACCCTAATAGACACTTGCAGGTAAAATTTCACATTGACCCTCATTTGACCTTTGACCTACTTATGTGACCTTTGACCCCAGAATATCATGGAGGCCAATGTAGGGCATCTACCAATCAAGTTTGGTTACAAACAGATGCAGGGTTGGAAAGTTATCAACCCTAATAGACTCTTGCAGGTAAAACTTCACATTGACCCTCATTTGACCTACTTATGCGACCTATGACCCCAGAATATCATGGAGGCCAATGTAGGGCATCTACCAATCAAGTTTGGTTACAAACAAATGCAGGGTTGGAAAGTTATTCAAATTTGTGTAAGTGTCACCTATGGTGGGATCGACAAAAAGTGGGGGAGGGGAACAAACCCCTCAACTGTTTAATGTAGGGTCACATGTCCCCCCGTCCCCCACCTGTTGACGCTCATTATGTTATGCAATACAAGAAATATTAGGCATTAACATGGAATTTTATTGATATTATGATTTGATATCACTTTATTGTAAATTCAACAAAGGAACAAGAGTAAAGGTGAACAGACTCTTACATAGCCCAGGACATGACGCATAACTGTCAATGCAGGGCTTAAACGTAATACAATTATAATACATTATGTAACAATTTACTGAATAAAATGAATTCAATCATCATATTAAATACATGTATTTCTAATTCAATTAAATAACAAAAGGTGCATCGGGAATAAAGAAGTCATATCCTTTTAAAAGCATCAACAACAACAATAATTACTAAATATATCAAATACCATTTTAAAGGGACAGGTCCACTTTTACAAAACGTCTGAACAGCTTTCAGTTGACGGATGGGGATCAATGTAACACGCAAAAAAAAAATCAGAGCGAACAGCCCTCTAATTTGGATTCTACGATTGAAAAACGAATGCGTCCCTCCATTTAAACTATATATCGGTCAATAAAGGAGTTCAACTGATTTAGCATAATATTACAACAATATAGTACTAATTCTCGTAAAGGTATTTTAAAGCCGACATTTGTAAAGTATGTCACGGGAAAAGATCTAAAAAAAGAAGAATATATAATTACATGTAGTCAGTTTAAGCGATGTTTGGGTATTTTGATTAGTAAACGCTTACCCACTTGTTATTCATGCGCGGGTCACGTAGCTAGCGCGGGTCACATAGGGGTCACGCATAGCGCTGTGGCGCTCCGTGGAATCCGTTAGCGAACTTTTCCGACGGGTGAACACACGTTTCATGCACAATTAACCGTTTGACGATGGTTTATTAGATTTAGGTC
>JBAMJV010011664.1:0-35428 GCA_037951105.1 Echinarachnius parma
TCGTGAGCAACGACTAACACGGTACAATTGCACAAAATGGAAGCATCGGACAATCCCCAGGGTCCAACTTTTGGAGGCGCAAAGGACCCCTTTATCCACGGATACACCCAGGGAGACTCATATTTTTGGATTTGTTACATTCTCCTCTAAATATTCATATGTTCAACAATCAGTACGCTTTTCGATGCACAAAAGACCTCTGGGCTGCCGGTCTAATGGTTGACATGTATAGAAAATAACAAACGACAACGTAAAGACCCGGTTATCATTTTTTTTAAATAGCTGTTACAACTCAAGAGGGTGCTTTCTAAGAAAGCAAAATTGTGCATGTGATGTTGTGTGAAAATAATGATTAGATAAAGATAGTATCAACTATTTAAAAACCTCTTTTTTTTTTTTTTTTAAGAAGTGATATATGCATTTTAAGTATTTAAAAAAAAATCAAGATATCGATTGTCTAGACAATATATAAATAAAATATTTTTAAATGAAATTTTACAATTATGAGAACATTTGAAAGGGAATGATTCTCATTTTACATGTTTTATTCAAGGAACTTTCTAATTGAATTAGAACCAACCAATTTTGTGTCATGGGGCATTTTGGGAAGTACCAATACTCAAGTGTACCTTTAAACCATGCAATTGTACAAAGTTATTCTTTTGGGAGGTTTCTCAGAGAAGCAAATACATCATCTTCCACATACACAAATTACCAGTCTTCCTAGTTATTCTATATTCCAGACAATTTGAATTACTATTCTAAGGTCAACTATGCATTGTGTACGTTTCGTCGATGTACAATACAAAATTATATACACTGGGCCCAAAAAGAAACTTATATTTGTTCACATGATCATATCTTGAAAGTCTTTCCATCAAAATTAACCAAAATGACACACAGGATTACTTAAATACTCTTCTCCAATGACATGTCAATATCAAAACGGTTACCTTACTGACAGAACCAAAAAATGCACTGACATGGAACCGTTAGCTGTATCACATGTCACAGCCTGGACATTTTGGGAACAGAGTTTAAGGCAGGTGAGGAAGTCAAAAGAAATTGAAATTAAGGTAATGTCAGTTACCCAAACACAAACATCAATATGGGGTGTGTCCACCATGTGCTTGGAATCATTCAGTGTATCTTATGCGCATGCTGTCCACCAGGTTTCTGATACAGGCTTGGGGAGAGTGTTCCTCTCTTCCTGTAGAGCTGCTCTAAATGTGTGCATTAACTGGCGGATTGTCCCTTATACTGTGACATGTGGTCCCGGAAGTTGTTCCATGTCACTGCTTTTTGCGGTTGTGTCAGTTGGGTAACTGCTTGGTTACTGCCATGTGTTTAGAGTAGAGTATTTAAGTAATCCTGTGTGTGATTTTGGTTAATTTTGATGCACAGGATTTTAAGATATGATCATGTCAAAAAATATAAGTTTCTTTTTGGGCCCAGTGTACTAAATGGGTCTGATCCATAAGACTACACTTTGTCAACCATTTCGTGAATGAGACCGAATGCAGATATACGTTTGTTTATCTAAACTTTAGTTTCGGTAAGGGGCGATTGGAATAACTAAACCCTTTTCATACACACGGCTTTATGCTTTGGCTGGTTCCACAAATACAATCATAAGTATAGGAGAACACACAGAAAAATAATTATAAGTCCCGTTCACATCGAACAAAGTTAATCTTCACTGTTCACAGCAGTACCTCATGCTAAATCTTTATGCAACAGTATACTCACTTATAATATACATGTATTAATTCACAACTTGTGTCTCTTTTACATCAGATATTATTAATCAACCAGTATATAATTATTACTTAGATAATTACCATAAACAATACAAAGATTATTCTCAATATTCAGCAAGTTATACAACTATAACTAGTATAATCTCTCTCAAACTCTTCCCTCATAATTCCACTAGTTTCTATCTCATTCATTATAAATATATAACTTTAACATGACTACCTTAACATTATAAAATGCGATATAACTTCAATTATCCATGTAAGATAGAAACTAGACATGAAATTCGTCATAGACGAATTAGGTGATCCGTACCCATTTGAAAATTTATCTTTTGAACCCTTCCACAACAAGTTTAAACCAATTTTATTTGGAGGAAATCTTACACAATTATCATCGTAGAGGGCAATCAACCTAAACATATATTATATATGTTGAGTCCATACAGTTATGATCAAGACTCTTTGGTTGGGCCCAAGATAACAAGTAACAAAACAGGTCTAGGCCTATTATTTTAGTAAATTTTAGTAACACACACACACACACACACACCCACACACACACACTTTTTTTTTTTTTTTAAGTGATTTTTATTCCTCCATATATAACATTTACATTTGAATATACATACTAAACAAAATATACATATACAATTATAATGAACGAAAATAGAAATGGTTATCTTACATACATAAACAAATACAAATCAACTGTATATTCAATTTCCTGACTTCATAAAATAAACATAATGGAGGTTATATAACTAAAGATAAAAGGAACTAAAACATGCTCCTTTACCCCCCTCCCCCCCCCCCCCCCATTTAGCCCAAGAAAAACCCCATCCCCACCCAACCACCGATCACACCACAGTCACACACATACCTCAGACACCCATTCCAGTATATCTGCTCGATTTCAACCTAAAGAGTAATTAATTAACAATATAGAAAGCTGTCACATTCAATTAAAAGAGTAGAGACCCAGAACCTTAATAATAATTAACAAATTCCCTATAATTCTAACAAAATAAAATTAATCATATTACATGTATTTTATGGTGTTCCCACTTTTGTAAGTGAACTCCTAATTTACCCTTTTTAATAGCCACTTTTTTTTCTTCTTCTTCATAATCCAAAATAATTTTCTGTACTTTCCGTACAGAAGGAAGTACACCTTTTATTCTAAAAGAATAAATAGTATGTTTTAACAAAAAAATAATAGAGTTACAATACTTAACTCTATGCGATCTACCTGCCAGTCCTACAAAAATTATTTTCCAATCAACATTCCTAATTTCAATCAAATCAAAATATTCTATTATATCTAACCAAAACCTTTGTACGTATAAGCATTTAAAAAATAAATGTGAATATGTCTCAATCTCATTTTTACAAAAAGAGCATAAATTATCAATAACAAATCCAAACCTAAATAAATGTTCTTTTGTATATAATGCCCTATGCAATAATTTATATTGAAATTCTCTCAACTTACCCCCCAAAACTGCGCTCTTTAATCTTAAAAATATATTCTTCAATTCTTCATTACTATAATCAAAATTAGTATGTCCATCCCCAATACACAAATTATATTCCTTTTGAAAATTTTTAACTAAATATTCATACATATGCCTAGATTTTAAATCAATTAACATTCCTATATATCCCGAAACTTTTAATCTAATTTCAAATGTTCGAATATCTACTTGAATAAAGTCACTCATATCTTTACCATCTTTCCATTGAAGAGGCAATGCACCAAAAATATCATGAATCTTTAATAATCCTTCTCCTTTTATTCCCAAGCCTAAAAAGTGAGCAACAGATCTCAAACTACCATTCAACATTATATCAGACACCTTGCTTATACCTCGTTGTAATAAATCTTTATCAAAAATCATTCTATTTCTTAAGCACACATGTCTATTATTAAAAACAATGGGATTACTTTTTTCATTTTCAAAGTGTCTACAATTTTCTATATCTTGCCAAACTTTCAAAATGTCTACATAAAAGGGCGGAACTTCTTTTAAATCCATCTTATGAATATCATAGTCACATAAAAACACAAACCTTCCTCCTACTGATCTACAGCAATAATCAAAATAAACTTTCCATCCTGAATGCTTATCCCCATACAAAAGACGTTTAAGCCACATTATTCGTTGAGTTTTTACAAAAATTTCAAAATTATTCATTCTAAGTCCTCCAAATTCATAATTCTGATACAAAATTTTTCTCTTAATTCGATCCTTACCATTCCACAAAAAATCAAATGAGAGTTTATCAACTTCCTCATAAACCCACCGAGGTACCGAAATTAAAGAAGAAACAAAATTTAATTTTGAAAGTGCATACGTTTTTAATAACTGAATTTTCCCCATCATTGTTAAATCCCTTTGCTTCCACCACCCTAATAAACGTTTTATCTTACTTAATACTTCTTTATAATTCAAAACATCTTTCCGTATTTTATTACGTGTATAATACACACCTAAAATCTTTATTTCATGAACTAAATTTCCAAAAGTGGGTTCTCCTGGTATTTCAGTATCACATCCCATCCAAAAAAAATTAGTTTTTTCCTTATTAACCTTAAGTCCACTAATTTTCTCAAAATCTTCAAAAATCTTTTGTAATCTTTTTATAGATTTTAAATCTTTAACAAATATTGTAATATCATCGGCATACATTACTTGTTTAACTTCATGATCCCCAAATTTAATTCCTTGAAAATTAACATCTTTCCTAATAACAAGAGCCAAAGTTTCAATGGCTATCAAAAATAAATAAGGCGAGAGAGGATCCCCTTGCCTCACCCCTCTCAAAATATCAAAATAACCCGTTGAATGCCCGCCATTCATTACACAACTACTTATATCTTTATATAACATCTGAACCCAATTACAGAAGGATTCCCCAAATCCAAATAATTTCAAAACATTAAATAAATACCTATGTGAAATAGAATCAAATGCCTTCTCAAAATCAACGGCGCCTAAAAAACCAACAGATCTATTCAATGAATAAAATACCATATCATCTATTAAACGTACTGCCTCTCCTATATTTCTATTTTTAATATATCCAACTTGATCATAATGGATTATTTCACCAAGTACTTCTTTCATTCTCTTTAACAACTTTCGAGACAATCTTATAGTCCACATTTAAAAGTGTTATTGGTCTATAATTTTTTACAAACAAAACATCTTTACCTTCCTTCTCAATCAATGTTATGACCCCTTGTTTTTGAGAAGTTGACAATTCCCCTCTATCAAAAGCTTCATTAAATGCGTCTACCACCATGTCTCCCAAAATCGGCCAAAAAGTGCAATAAAATTCTACAGTAAAACCATCATTACCCGGTGATTTATTTAATTTAATTTCCTTCAAAACATTATGGCATTCTTCTTTCACCATTTTACCTTCACATAATTCCTGACTATCTCTACTTAATTTAGGTATATCCTTTAAAAATACAGTACCACTTCCATCTAATAATTCTATATCCTTTAATGAATACAAATTTTTATAAAATATTTTAATCACATCTAATATACCATTTTTATCTTGTATAATGTTATCCTCTTCATTATAAATCTCTCTAATTACACTTTTTCTCTTATTAGTTTTTAAAAGCTGTTCAAAATACTGCATATTTTTTTCTCCCTCTTCAAACCATGCTGCCCGGGATCTCACCCTTTCCCCTTGATTATAATACTCATATAAATTCTTTAACTGCATTCGTTTCTCCTCAATTTGTTCACTAATAATTTTTAAAGGTGTATTTACTAATTGTTCTTCTAAATCTTCCACTTCTTTTTCTACTTTTTCAATCTTTTCTCTTCTTTTCTTAGCTTTTCCAGACGAGTATCGTATTGTATATTCCCTCATCTTCATTTTAATGAAATCCCAAAATATAACTTTATTCCCAATTTGCGGACGCCATTCCTTATCCAAATTCAAAATTTCACCTGTCAATCCCTCAACAAATTCCTTGTCCAAACACAAACTATTATTAAATTTCCAATATGATTTACCATAACACAATTTATCTACCAGATGCCTAATTTTAATCCTAATGCCAGAGTGGTCTGGTGTAATTGATATCAAAATATCACTTACACTTACTAATTTTTCCAATTTGGATGATATGAACCAATAGTCCAATCTACTTTGAACTACTGGCCATTTCTGTCTAAAAGTAAATTGTCTTTCTTGAGGATTTCGTTTTCTCCATATATCTATCAAATCATATTTAGAGAGGAAATTCACCAATAAATCACGAAACTTTACTTTAAAAACAGTATTAGATCCCAGATAATCCAATTCAAAATTCATTATAGTATTAAAATCTCCTCCTAATAAAATAATATAATCTCGAACTTCTAATTCAAACATGACCTTATCTAACTTCACCAGAAATTCAACTTGCATATTTTCTTTATCTTTTGTAGGAAAATAAACATTACCTAACAATACTTTTACTCCTTGAACTTCTCCTTTTAAAAATATGTATCTTCCCTCTCCATCTATTATCGTTTGTTCTATCTTAAAGCCAAAACTCTGAGTAACCAAAACTAAAACTCCTTTACTGTGATTTGTCCCATGACTAAAAATCATTGGCCCTCTCCAATCTAACTTCCAATTTTCTTCAACGTCATGAGTACTATACGTTTCTTGCAAAAAAATGATATTACTTCCTTTACTTTTACACCATTCTAATACATTCCTCCTCTTAACTTTATCTCTAAGACCTCTTACATTTAATGATACAAAGGTCAAATTGGAGTTCATTTTATCTAACTCGACCATATGCATTAACAAAGAAAATGACAGCCCTATATATTCTTCCTATAACACTGCAACATAGCACAACTAATATACAAATATGAGCAGAAAACGGAACCCACATCATCACACCACCCATACACACACACCCTACAGAACACCACTGACCCAACCCGAGGAACTGAGATAAAATAATGTAATCTTAAAGTAATCTGTCAAGCTCCCAAAGCTCCCCTCGCCATTCAAAACAAATATCTCCAAAAACAACAACAACAACAACAACAACAACTAAATAACAGGCTTTCTAGAACAGTCCCTCCATGCCTAAACATAGAAATGCATAACAGCATAAGCGAATTCAAAATCCTTTCCCCTAAAGAGGTAAATAAAACAAAAAAAACTAAATTTGACCGTATTTACTCAACTCGTTCCTACCATTACACAAATATTATACCAATGAATGAAGGTACATTATATTCTTTACATAACTCAGCATAACAACCATGTTACTTGTCAAGATTGCATTAATTAATTATATCATCACCTGTGTACATTAAATTATTCTAACCATAATAACACAAGCCCTTTATCCTTTACCTAGAGCTATTAGCGTAATCAATGCATAAAGCGACTGCCCTGTGATTTCTATAGCGAATCTCTTACCAATCAACCTAATCATTCCATGACCCAATTCTCTAAAGACAGCCCTATAACCTCCAAACCAATTGGCCCGCATTCACAAAGGAGGCCTGCACAGTCCATGGTCCAAACCCCGGCCCAAATCTATGGATTGCCGCTGTAAACTGATGGAGAGAGAATGTAAATTAACACTGTTGATGGTACACATTCTCTCTCCATCAGTTCACAACTGGCACTCCACAGATGCAGACCGGGGCTCAGACCACGGACCGTACAAACCTCCTCTGTGAATACGGACCATTAAGAGAGCCCATAATGAGCTTCAATGAATATTGCGTCATGTAGCTCCTAAAGCATACAATGAAGGTTTACACAATACCAATCTCTATTTTGCCTCGTGTATTACCCATCATTAAACCCGAATTATTCAATTAGTCAACTCTTTAAAAACAATTCACGTGTCAGGCACATCGCTACGTTCGGAAAACACAATGCCCTGGGGCGGCGAGCATTGTTCACAAACAATACTCGCCACCCCAAAGCACCATATGCTCTCCGAACACTCGTTTAACATCTCATCTCATGCAGTAAGCATTCAAGTCTTTACAGAGATAACAGCTAATCTTTTGGACAAAACGAACCATCCCCAAAAACATTCTTTCTATTCCACGTAATCCTCAATGCCTATTAAATATTCAAGGCGTCTTTTCCCATACTAGAAAACCTTTGACATCCAAACAAGATATTCTACCCAAGGTATGTTTTTCAATGTACTAATCTTTTCAACAACCCATGTTTGTATTTAACAGGTCATCTATCAAGCCCCCTGAATCCCTCGCTTTGTGTTACTGGTTCGAATTGTACATTATACACATCAGCACATTTTTACAATCAAACTAATTCAGGTGGCCAAATTCAATTAGTGTTTTTCATCTATATACATCAATACAACATGTACTTATACATGTGATAAGACAAAACCACACACATCCCTTACGTGGCAAATTCAATATAATTGTGTATTACACCTCATTAAACCAGAGTTATTCAATTAATCAACACTTTAAAACCGTTCACGTGTCAGGCGCGGCGCTACGTTCGGAAAACACAATGCATCGGGGCGGCGAGCATTGTTCATAAACAATGCTCGCCACTCCAATGCACCCTGCTCTCCGAACACTCGTTTAACATCTCATCTTATGCGATAGGCATTCAAGTCCTCACAGAGATAGCAGCTAATCTTTTGGACTTGTACAAAACGAACCATCCACAAAAACATTCTTTCTATTCCACGTAATCTTCAATGCCTATTAAATATTCAAGGCGTCTATTCCCATACTAACAAAACCTTTGACATCCAAACAAGATATTCTACCCAAGGCATGTTTTTCAATGTACTAATCTTTTCAACAACCCATGTTTGTATTTAACAGGTCATCTATCAAGCCCCCTGAATCCCTCGCTTTGTGTTACTGGTTCGAATTGTACATTATACACATCAGCGCATTTTTACAATCCAACTACTTCAGGTGGCCAAATTCAATTAGTGTTTGTCATCTATATATACATCACAACAACATGTACTTATGCATGTGATAAGACAAAACCACACACATACCCTTACGTGGCAAATTCAATATAATTGTGTATTACACCTCATTAAACCAGAGTTATTCAATTAATCAACACTTTAAAACCGTTCACGGGTCAGGCGTGGCGCTACGTTCGGAAAACAATGCATTGGGGCGGCGAGCATTGTTCATAAACAATGCTCGCCACCCCAATGCACCCCGATCTCCGAACACTCGTTTAACATCTCATCTTATGCAATAAGCATTCAAGTTTTCACAGAGACTACAGCTTATCTTTGGACTTATACAAAAAGAACCATCCACAAAAACATTCTTTCTATTTCACATAATCTTCAATGCCCGTTCAATATTCAAGACATCTATTCCCATACTAACAAAACCACCTAATTAAAGGCTAAAGCCTTGTTTTGAAGGCATTCTAACCTCATTGACCCATATATTTATCCAAAGGTCTCCTATTAAGCTTCCAAATCCCACGCCTGTGTTGCTGGGTAGATTTAATCAACACTTTAAAACAGTTCACGTGTCAGGCGCTGCGCTATATACGTTCGGAAAACACAATGCACTGGGTCGGCGAGCATTGTTCATAAACAATGCTCGTCACCCCAATGCACCCTGTTCTCCGAACACTCGTTTAACATCTCATCTTATGCAATAAGCATTCATATAAGCATTATACAAAAGGAACCATTCTTTCTATTCCACATACTCTTCAATGCCTATTAAATATTCAAGGCGTCTATTCCCATACTAACAAAACCACCTGGTTAAAGGCTAAAGCCTTGTTTTGAAGGCAGTCTTAACCTCATCGACCCATATATTTACCCAAAGGTCCCCCTATGAAGCTTCCAAATCCCTCGCTTTGTGTTGCTGGTTCAAATTGTACACTTACACATCAGCGTATTTGTACACTTTTAACATTATTTCCATTAATGCAATTAATTCAGGTGACCAAATTCAATTAGTGTTTATCATCTGCATACATAAGAACAGCATAAGAACCACACACCCTTTAAGTGGTAAATACGATATACTATAGCCAAAACAAAATAAAATAAAATAAAAATAAAAAATACAAATACAAATACAAATTAAGCAATAATTCATAAATAATAATAATCATCATTTACTTAATTTTCTTCCTCTTTCTTTCCCTTTTTTCCCCTCAATGTTTTTCTATCGCCAGCTCTTCGTTATTTAAATTATTTTATTATTTTTTTATATAGATTCCCTTTCTCTTTTCTTAATTAATATCTTATTAACCAAAAAAAATAAAAATAAAACTAGCCAAATAAATAAACGATGTGTGACTATAAAGTATTTGCAAGCCATAATAGAAGTTTAATTAATTATATTGGCCTGAAATTTCTCCCATAACCATCAATCGTAAAACTTAAATGTACAATATCCTCCCCAAAGTTAAAAACATACAATGAATAATGTTTACTCATCAATTAATCATAAACAAATAATTGTTGTTTTTCATCAATTAACATCTTCTATAGATATTTTAAATATATTGTCAGCTTCTTTTCATTTTCTCTTTCATTTAAAACACAATTCCAGCATGAGGAGTAAAACAAAAGAAATATAGTACCTGGCTGAATCTGCTCCGAGAGGTTGTTCCCATGTCTGAATCATTCTCCATCATCTCCTTCTCAACAGCCTTCTTTTGCGCGTAGCCAAGCTACATAAAAGAAATCCTAGCATTACCTATTTAGGCGTTTGATAATTTCTGTATCCATGACTTGTTATTGATTTTTCACTCAGGAACCGCTGCTTGCCTATTTAATAATTTCTGTATCCATGACTTATTATTAATTTTTCACTCAGGAACCGCTGCTTGCCTATTTGATAATTTCTGTATCCATGACTTGTTATTAACTTTTCACTCAGAAACCGCTGCTTATCTATTTGATGATTTCTGTATCCATGACTTGTTATTAATTTTCACTCAGGAACCGCTGCTTGCCTATTTGATAATTTCTGTATCCATGACTTGTTACACACACACACACACACACACACACACACACACACAATCACTCTCACATGTACATGTATATGTCTATACCAGGTCTATACAAATTTCAGGGAGGGTATGGGATGGTTATTACCCCCCTCCCATTTGGAGCCCGTTCGAAATTTGTGTTTAAAACATCACTCTAATTAGAAGCGTGGTTATTATTAGTATTCTTATGTATTTTTATAAAGATGTAATGTTAAAAATAGCGGGGAATTATTGTACAGGCCATTGCCTCCCCCCCCCCCCCGCCCCCCCCCACACCTCCCCACACCCCACAAAAAGGGAGGGGGTATATTACCCATCCCACCCCCTCCCCCGATCTATACGCCCGTAAACTCTACCAGTCCAAACTGGAGCTAATCTATGACCATGGATCATCTTACAAGATGATCTTTTACAAGTGTCTTTATTCACGTCCGTAGGACACTATAATAGCAACACATAAATAATACACTTTCCAAATTGAAAGGGTTAAGGTTTCAGATACAAGTCTGCTTTTTGTCACACTGGCTCTACTGAAACTACCTTTTCACATTGGTGATATATTCCTAATATTTTTCTACAAATATATTAACTGTATATTCATTACTTTCATTACAACTAAAATTCATATAGCATTTTCCATCACGAAAGCATTAATTTAGTCAGTATGCATGTCTAAAACAACAAAACAATGTATTATCGAGACAAGTATTAATCCCCACTTCGTGATATTCTGAAGCATAATAGATAATCCAATAATTATCACCACCATCATTAACACGTGTAACATAGAATCAGGAATAATCACCTTTAATGCACAGCATACTCGATCCCACCTTTGTGATATTCTGAAACATAATAGATCATCCAATAATCATCACCACCATCATTAACACGGTCGTGTGACATAAAATGTTCCGTCATGATATGTTAGTCAACACACACCTCTCTTAAATTGTTTACTCCATGGTATGAAACACACATATGCATGATATGACATGAAGAAAGGAATATTGTGCTATACGTTGGTGTTTAAACATACAGTGAGAATCACAATTCCTTCCCCATGCATTATTTCATTTCTAATAGGGATACTACGCACAAATGCTAGGGGTGAGAGACTATTTTGACCGTTACTGGAAGGAGGGGCGTTTCATAAAATTGTATGATGTAGTATGAGGGCGAAGACCCTAACATTGGGGAGGGTGTTCTGGTCTCGTTAATTGGCAACGCATTATATGCATAGATTTGATGTGCGCTGTATTGAGAATCAATTACTGTTTTCAAACATCTAATTAAAAACGCCATAAGTTACGAAACAAAAGAAATATAACGGCTTACCTGGAATTTCTTGAAATATTTGTATGCTAAATTGCAATAAAGGAAAAACAAATGTTGCCATTATTTGAGCAAATTAATAGGAACATGTTATTTTTCCTCAATATCTCCACTACAACATATCAAAATTGTAGACGTATTCGAGCGGGATCGAAGGAGATAGAAGCACAACTGCACCTTCCAAACATAATACAAAATTTATGAAATCAATCAAAATTAAATTTTCGCTTTTCATGGCAATTTGATGACGTCATGATGTCCGGTTTGCGAACTTTGAATATCGCGCTAGGCTAAACCTACAACTCATACTCTATCACGAAAACATAACGACCAAAATACTGAACATGGATTTTCAAATTTATGATCAATTGAACAGGGCATGTTTTTACCACATTTTCACATATTTTACGTATGGCAGCACGCGCGGATTTCATGTGTAGCACGCGCGCATCGGCACATTTCCGGTCGGAAAGAGATAGTAATTGTTCAGAATCGTCCCAGCTACAAGATATCAAAACTTGGGACAGATTCAAGCAGAATTGACCGAGATATCGGAATCCAAACACGATATATACATAATCGCAAATGATAAAATCGTTGAAAACTGCTAATGTTAACTTCTCATGGTCATATGATTACATAATGAGGTTTGGTTGGCGATAAGGATGCATGACGTTGTATCTACAACTCATTCGTCTGCAAGGAAAAATATTTTTAACAAAATTGCCCGTGGATTTTAAAAATTATTATCAATTAAAAAAGGCATATTTTGTACATATTTTGTGCATAGCAGCACTCGCGGATTTTAAAGTTTTACGCCCTCCTGTTCGAGCGTTTTTGGTCGAGGAGATCTGGGAACTGTTTTAATTTATCATAGAAGGTATTGGGAACAGTTTCCAAAAAAAAAACGGCAATTTTTTTGTTCCGTGCGCGCTACGCGTGAAAAAGCGCGCGCGCAAACGCCGCGCCGCGCGCAAAATTTTGAAATGCTCGGAATGACCTGAAACGTATGGAAAACTGGTTCGCCGGTTGATTTGAGAATTTTTCAAGGATTTTTACCCTTTGACGCGCGCGTACGCGTCCGTCGTTGTCCGTACGACCTTGGGTGCGACATTTTTATATAGCCCTTGAACTTAGCTTGCCATGTACAGAATTTGGTGAAAATATACCATTACGTAAGAAAGATATGGGCTGTTGAAATATTTCACAAAATGGCGTCTCCATGACGTCACAGGGTAGTACCGTCATAATCATTACCCAGGTGCACAATTTCGGACCAAGGTCTATTATGTTCACCAGGTTTCATTATCATATCCCCAGCCAAATTTTACAGACACGAGACACAAAAAACGTACAAAGAAAAAAAAGAAAAATAATTGTGTTTCCACAATTGCGGTATATTTGGAGATCGTAATGACCGCGGGAAATAAAGACGGATCGTGATAGCGTTATCAAAATGATGTCGAATGAAATCGGAATGACCGCGGGAAATGACGACGGATCGTGGTAGCGTTATCAAATGATGTCGCATGATAATTTGATATGTTATGAACAAGATCTTATCGAGATCGAGCCTTGTAACATGACACGAATTATATACACAAAGCCAGAGATGATCGTGAAGTATTGTGCGATTGTGGAAACACCCCGCTGAGTAATAACAAAATGTGATACGCTATACGTATCACCTAATTATATTGTTTTACCTGTAAAATAACGTGTTGATCAGAGAAGAGACAAAAACTTTCCAGGCACAATACTTGATCCCCACTTCGTGTGTAGGAAGAGAGGGCCGTGTTATCGCGGTATATACTTCAGTTCGTAGGGATCGAATTACGTTGATACAGGTCGAGTCAAAATCACCTTTCTCCATTATTGCAGCGCTAATAGGGATTACTACACGCAAACGCTAGGGTTGAGAGATTATTTTGACCGTTACTGGAAGGAGGGGCGTTTCATAAAATTGTATGATGTAGTATGAGGGCGAAGACCCTAACATTGGGGAGGGTGTTCTGGTCTCGTTAATTGGCAACGCATTATATGCATAAATTTGATGTGCGCTGTATTGCATGAGAATCAATTACTGTTTTCAAACATCTAATTAAAAACGCCATAAGTTACGAAACAAAAGAAATATAACGGCTTACCTGGAATTTCTTGAAATATTTGTATGCTAAATTGCAATAAAGGAAAAACAAATGTTGCCATTATTTGAGCAAATTAATAGGAACATATTATTTTTCCTCAATATCTCCACTACAACATATCAAAATTGTAGACGTATTCGACCGGAATCGAAGGAGATAGACGCACAACTGCACCTTCAAAACATAACACAAAATTTATGAAATCAATCAAAATTAAATTTTCGCTTTTCATGGCAATTTGATGACGTCATGATGTCCGGTTTGCAAACTTTGAATATCGCACTATACCTACAACTCATACTCTATCACGAAAACATAACGACCAAAATACTGAACATGGATTTTCAAATTTATGATCAATTGAACAGGGCATGTTTTTACCACATTTTCACATATTTTACATATGGCAGCACGCGCGGATTTCATGTGTAGCACGCGCGCATCGGCACATTTCCGGTCGGAAAGAGATAGTAATTGTTCAGAATCGTCCCAGCTACAAGATATCAAAACTTGGGACAGATTCAAGCAGAATTGACCGAGATATCGGAATCCAAACACGATATATACATAATCGCAAATGAACAGATAATTATTTCAAAAGAAATCCGATTATTAGTTCGTTTGTCAATTAGTGGTTCTTTGAAGCCTAAATGGCGATATTTTAACCTGTATTTTGTACTTTTATTCTACCTTTCAATTGTAGATGTGTATATAAACCAATTAATATGTCGTTAATGTATTCACATTATTGTTTTCACATAATAAAACTAACCAATCATGTATCATTGAGGGGGGGCTAGGGAGGGGGAGGGGGCTGCAGTCCTCCACAACTTGTCTGGCTTAAAACAATACAATACATAAGCATTAAATAACAATTAATACACAAAAATGCAATGTGGTCAGCCCTCCCCCCCCCCCCCCCCCCCCCCTCCCCCCGCCCCGGAGTGAATCACAGGCGAATGTATATTTATATGCGCGACTTTGTACAGGAGTCAATGAAAACCGATGAGTAAATTTACTCCTAACTTTCTACAGGATTCAATGAAGACCAATGTATAAATTTACTCCTGAATTTGTACAGGATTCAATGAAGATTAATGTATAAATTTACTCCTGAATTTGTACAGGATTCAATGAAGACCAATGTATAAATTTACTCCTCGATCAGCAGTGAACCCCAAAGTCAAAGACCAATGTATAAATTTACTCCTGAATTTGTACAGGATTCAATGAAGACCAATGTATAAATTTACTCCTCGATCAGCAGTGAACCCCAAAGTCAAAGACCAATGTATAAATTTACTCCTGAATTTGTACAGGATTCAATGAAGACCAATGTATAAATTTACTCCTCGATCAGGAGTGAATCCCAAAGACCACTGACAATTATGTAAGGGCCAAGCTTTGATCGAGGAGGATCTACACGTACGTCCTTTCTATCACGATAGGTATTGCGAAATGAACGCATCGTCGTTTTACATGTACATGAATGCACGTCGTTCAGTGTATGCAACGAAGTTGCCGCCAAATTATAATACACGCGAATTCCTATTGGTCGAATTATATGCTAACGATGTGACGTAATGGTATGTAACAATAGAAATTGGCCATTAACGTGCATGTGCACGTGCAATGTGTGCGTGGAGAGTGGGGGGGGGGGGGGGGGGGGGGGTACGCGTGCAATGCCATGAAAAGATTTTGTTTAAGCCTTTTTTTCTTACAATGTTTATCATGTCCGTAAAGACTTACGTAATACTTACTCATCGGGGGGGGGGGGGGGGGGTGAAAAGATAACCCCCACCCTTTTGAATGGGTATCAATCACGCCCATAATGTTTCTTACATTTTCAAAAGCCCTGATCAGTATGATGTCATCATCATTTTCATCATCATCATCATCATCATCACCGTCGTCGTCGATTTGGTTAACACCATCACCACGTTATATATGCATCGTCACCTTTTTCATGAAGAATTAATTATTATTATTATCATTAGTATTATTATTAATATTATTATTATTGTTGTTATCATCATCGCCGCTACCATCGTGCATCATCACCATCATCTTCATCATTATCCCCATCATCATCATCATCATCATCATCATCCTATCATCATCATTTTCATCATCATCGTCGTCGCCTCGGTTATCGCCATCACCACCTTATGTATGCATCGTGTCACCTTTGTCATCAAGACTCATTATTATTATTATTACTATTATTATTATTATTGTTGTTGTCATCATCGCATCATCATCATCATCATCATCATCTTATCATCATCACCATCATCATCATCATCATTCCCATCATAATCAGCGTCTGATCAGTCTTGAGGACATCATCATCACCGTCGTCGTCGTCTTGGTTATCGTCATTATCACCCTATGTATTCATAGTCACCTTTGTCACCATGACTCATTATTATTATTAGTAACAGTATTATCATCAATGCTATCGCCGTTATCATGATCATCTTCATCATCATCATCATCATCTTACAAGATAGTGAGGCTCGATATTAATTCCAATTTGATATTTTTTAGGAACATCGAAATGTAAGTTAACCGATTGTATTTATCTTTTTAAAGTAACGCTTAACTATTGTATCCCTTTGTCAATGAGCAAACGGAATGTATTCATATACCTAATACTTTCCACGACGGTTTATCTCGAGACTTTTTAAGATAGCAAATACATTTCTGACAAAAATAAATTACGCCGTATCGCTGTCATGTTAAGAAAGATCGAGTTCCAACAATAAAAGTTGAAAACCATGAGAAACCCTAAACAGATGTCAATTCGTATTCGCTACCACGATCCGTCGTCATTTCCCGCGGTCATTCCGATTTCATTCGACATCATTTTGATAACGCTATCACGATCCGTCTTTATTTCCCGCGGTCATTACGATCTCTAAATATACCGCAATTGTGGAAACACAATTCTTTTTTTTTTTTTTTCTTTGTACGTTTTTTGTGTCTCGTGTCTGTCAAATTTGGCTGGGGATATGATAATGAAACCTGGTGAACATAAATAGACCTTGGTCCGAAATTGTGCACCTGGGTAATGATTATGACGGTACTACCCTGTGACGTCATGGAGACGCCATTTTGTGAAATATTTCAACAGCCCATATCTTTCTTACGTAATGGTATATTTTCACCAAATTCTGTACATGGCAAGCTAAGTTCAAGGGCTATATAAAAATGTCGCATCCAAGGTCGTACGGACAACGACGGACGCGTACGCGCGCGTCAAAGGGTAAAAATCCTTGAAAAATTCTCAAATCAACCGGCGAACCAATTTTCCATACGATTCAGGTCATTCCGAGCATTTCAAAATTTTGCGCGCGTGCGCGTTTGCGCGCGCGCTTTTTTCACGCGTAGCGCGCACGGAACAAAAAAATGGCGTTTTTTTTTTTGGAAACTGTTCCCAATACTTTCTATGATAAATTAAAACAGTTTCCAGATCTCCTCGACCAAAAACGCTCGAACAGGAGGGCGTAAAACTTTAAAATCCGCGAGTGCTGCTATGCACAAAATATGTACAAAATATGCCCTTTTTTAATTGATAATAATTTTTAAAATCCACGGGCAATTTTGTTAAAAATATTTTTCCTTGCAGACGAATGAGTTGTAGATACAACGTCATGCATCCTTATCGCCAACCAAACCTCATTATGTAATCATATGACCATGAGAAGTTAACATTAGCAGTTTTCAACGATTTTATCATTTGCGATTATGTATATATCGTGTTTGGATTCCGATATCTCGGTCAATTCTGCTTGAATCTGTCCCAAGTTTTGATATCTTGTAGCTGGGACGATTCTGAACAATTACTATCTCTTTCCGACCGGAAATGTGCCGATGCGCGCGTGCTACACATGAAATCCGCGCGTGCTGCCATATGTAAAATATGTGAAAATGTGGTAAAAACATGCCCTGTTCAATTGATCATAAATTTGAAAATCCATGTTCAGTGTTTTGGTTGTTGTGTATTCGTGACAGAGTATGAGTTGTAGATATGGTGCGATATTCAAAAATCGCCAATCGGACATCGTGACGTCATCAATTTGCCATGAAAAGCGAAAATTTAATTTTGATTGATTTCATAAATTTTGTGTTATGTTTTGAAGGTGCAGTTGTGTGTCTATCTCCTTCGATTCTGGTCGAATACGTCTACAATTTTGATATGTTGTAGCGGAGATCTGGAGGAAAAATAATATGTTCCTATTATGTTGCTCAAATAATGGAAACATTTGTTTTCCCTCTATTGCAATGTAGCATACAAATAATTCAAGATATTCCGAGTAAGCCGTTATATTTCTTTTGTTTCGTAACTTATGGTGTTTTTAATTAAATGTTTGAAAACAGTAATTGGTTCTCCAAACAGGGCACATCAAATTGATGCATATAATGCCTTGCTAATTAACGTGACTAAGCCGCCCTCCCCAAAGTATGTGGCTTCGCCCCTATTACTACGTCATACAATTTCATATAACGCCCACCTCTTTCAGTAACGTTCAAAATAATCTCTCAACCCTAGCGTTTGCGTGTAGTAATCCCTATTAGCGCTGCAATAATGGAGAAAGGTGATTTTGACTCGACCTGTATCAACGTAATTCGATCCCTACGAACTGAAGTATATACCGCGATAACACGGCCCCCTCTTCCTACACACGAAGTGGGGATCAAGTATTGTGCCTGGAAAGTTTTTGTCTCTTCTCTGATCAACACGTTATTTTACAGGTAAAACAATATAATTTCTATCTTACATGGATAATTGAAGTTATATCGCATTTTATAATGTTAAGGTAGTCATGTTAAAGTTATATATTTATAATGAATGAGATGGAAACTAGTGGAATTATGAGGGAAGAGTTTGAGAGAGATTATACTAGTTATAGTTGTATAACTTGCTGAATATTGAGAATAATCTTTGTATTGTTTAT
Source organism: Echinarachnius parma (assembly GCA_037951105.1). Lineage (NCBI taxonomy): Eukaryota > Metazoa > Echinodermata > Echinoidea > Clypeasteroida > Echinarachniidae > Echinarachnius > Echinarachnius parma. The sequence continues at coordinate 19,237 of JBAMJV010011664.1, forward strand.
GGTAATTATCTAAGTAATAATTATATACTGGTTGATTAATAATATCTTATGTAAAAGAGAGACACAAGTTGTGAATTAATACATGTATATTATAAGTGAGTATACTGTTGCATAAAGATTTAGCATGAGGTACTGCTGTGAACAGTGAAGATTAACTTTGAATGTTCGATGTGAACGGGACTTATAATTATTTTTCTGTGTGTTCTCCTATACCTATGATTGTATTTGTGGAACCAGCCAAAGCATAAAGCCGTGTGTATGAAAAGGGTTTAGTTATTCCAATTGCCCCTTACCGAAACTAAAATTTAGATAAACAAACGTATATCTGCATTCTGTCTCATTCACGAAATGGTTGACAAAGTGTAGTCTTATGGATCAGACCCATTTAGTATATAATTTTGTATTGTACATCGACAAAACGTACACAATGCATAGTTGACCTTAGAATAGTAATTCAAATTGTCTGGAATATAGAATAACTAGGAAGACTGGTAATTTGTGTATGTGGAAGATGATGTATTTGCTTCTCTGAGAAACCTCCCAAAAGAATAACTTTGTACAATTGCATGGTTTAAAGGTACACTTGAGTATTGGTACTTCCCGAAATGCCCCATGACACAAAATTGGTTGGTTCTAATTCAATTAGAAAGTTCCTGTAAAAAACATGTAAAATGAGAATCATTCCCTTTCAAATGTTCTCATAATTGTAAAATTTCATTTAAAAATATTTTATTTATATATTGTCTAGACAATCGATATCTTGATTTTTTTTAAATACTTAAAATGCATATATCACTTCTTAAAAAAAAAAAAAAAAAAGAGGTTTTTAAATAGTTGATACTATCTTTATCTAATCATTATTTTCACACAACATCACATGCACAATTTTTTAAAAATACTAAGTCGGCCATTTGTATAGACCTTTATGGTTTCCAGATAAATGTAATAAGATGTGTAGGGCATGAAAGGTGCGTGCCTTGCAATCAATATGGAGTTCGAATCTAGATACGCTCTAATATTGTGTACTTCAATAAGATACTTACTTAAGATAATTAATATGATCTTGACAATGCTTTAAAAACATCATGGGCAACACCCAGTATGATTCAAATTCACAATAGGCCTGGCAGGCGCGTCATTATCCAGCTGATTTGAATGCTCCATGGGGAGTGGAATTAAGTTCATTTCTAGCGCTTGAGTATTGATAAATTCAGTTAAACTAATACAAGACAAACACAACATCTACGCGGATTACAAAATGATGGTGGAATATTCGTCATATTACAGAAAAAGTTGGTTTTGTTCATAACTAGAAATGAAGATGTCCCAAGATTAACGCAACTATTGACTACACAAATCCTATAATCAAGATTACAAATTTTGTAGACACCCTGTTCAGCATGATAAATGGTGCAAAACTGCCCTTTTTGTCGATATTAAATGTTGACTTCCAGATATTATAACTTTTTGTTCAGATACGGTACACACTTAAAACTTTCACATAGTATTGCTAATATAACTTGGCAGTTCTTCAAAAAGTATTAATCCAACTACTAATATAATTATTGATCTACACCAAATTATGTAAATCAATAATTTTCTATTGTTGGGGGAAAATGCCTAAAATTTAAGTTTGGGGCTACAACTACTAGAAACCATGTAACATATCTTGAACCCAATAATGATTATTATCAGATTATAGAAACGTCTATTGTCTTTAATATAACTGCAAAATCATGCTGATTACAGGTGTCGTTTGGTACATTTCACCAATTATCTATAACAAATCAAAACAGCTGCTTTATTGGACACCATCTTGGATTTTGAGGTGTTCACAACAAATCTTTACTGATAGACCTCTGAATAATTTTTCCTCATTAAGATTTCCTGCAAATCAAATCGGTTTAAACTTGTTGTGGAAAGGTTCAAAAGATACATTTTCAAATGGGTACGTATCACCTAATTCGTCTATGACGAATTTCATGTCTAGTTATGTTTGAGAGTAATTTTTCACTTCTTTAGATATCCGTCGTCACGAAATCTCCGTGTCAAAGTTGAAACAATAAACTTCAAGCTGCAAGTGACGTGACGTCAATATAAAGAGGTCAAATCAAATATTCAAGATGATTCCAAATATGGTCACAGTTATGGCCTTACATGGCAATCGCGCGATGACGTTTAAATAACATTACAATAAATGCATAAATTAGTGACGTAGAACGTATCCCAGCATTCCATGTTAGCCAGTCCATGAAGTTTCCCAGATTAGCGCGCAGTTTGACCCCCCTGGTCCCAACAGAGAATCCGGTGAACCAACATAGGTAGACGCCTTGTCTTGTCTTGTCTTGTTAATACTGCACAAATCGCCTCCAGATGGTGGCTATAAACGTGCAGGCCTTTATGCAATCAAGGCTATGCACTAGATTTCTGCCTTTTCAAGCAGATCCTTAAATGTAGAAGCATCCGCCGTTTTAATGTTTGATGGCAGTGAATTCCAGAGTGGAATGGTCCGGGGGTACAAAGAAAAACGGTAGCAGTTCTTGCTACTTAAGATAGTATCGTAGTTTAAAATGTGGTGTTGGCGGGTGCGAGGCCTCCTTTCTCGATTTGGGTTGTTGAGCGATAGGTGACGAATGTTTGCTGGTATTAGTGAGTGTGCTTCTTTGTATAGCATGGCGAGTCTGGCTATCGTACGGCGCTTCTGGAGCGTGTCCCATTTCAGATCATTAATCATGTTAGTTACACTACTGGTGGGCTACTGGTCCTGCTGTAATCATTTGCAACCAAACGTGCGGCTCTCCTCTGAACTTTCTCCAAATTTTCAGTGTGTACCTTCTGATGAGGGTCCCAAATTGAGCTGCAATACTCGAGTCGAGGTCTGACGAGGGTTTTTTAGGCAATGTCTTTTGTTGATTTATTGCAATTCCAAAAGTTTCTCCTGAGAAGCCCAAGCATCTTATTCGCATTTGTGACGGTCTTCTCTATGTGTTTACGCCAGCTAAGGTCATTTGATAGTTCCACTCCAAGATAAGGGTGATGTTCCACTTCCTGTAACTCGGCGTCTCTCAAGTTGTACCTTTGCTGAATAGGCCTCTTCTTGTGAGTCATCCGCATGATAGAACACTTGGCGGAGTTGAATTTCATCTGCCATGCAGAACTCCAGTTGCAGAGTGAATCGATGTCCTGTTGGAGAACGCTGCTATCTTGCGTTGATGCTATTGGTCGATATAGTATTAGGTCGTCCGCAAATAGCCGAACCTTTGAGGAGACGCACCCCGGTAGATCGTTAATATAGGTCACAAATAAAAGTGGGCCAAGCACTGTCCCTTGTGGAACGCCAGAGATCACCGGCGAGCTGGGTGAAGACTCCCCGTCTATAATAACTTGTTGGTGTCTCTTTGTCAGAAAGCTTTCTATCCACCGTTTGGTGTGACCTCTGATTCCAAGGTGATCCAGCTTTGCCAAAAGTCGCTGATGGGGTACGACATCGAAAGCTTTGCTGAAGTCCATGATGCAGAGATCAACTTGCTGTCCGCCATCGAGCATCTTGGCTAAATCGTCAACAAGTTAGCTAGCTGCGTCTCACATGAACGACCTTTCCTAAAGCCATGCTGGCAGTCGTTTAGCAGAGAGTATTCCTCTAGATGACTCATCATGTTGGTATACAGGATGTGTTCAAGTTGTTTGCACGCAACCGATGTCAGGGATACTGGTCTATAGTTGGATGGTTTGGTCCTATCTCCTTTCTTGAAAATTGGTGTGATGTTGGCGTGAAGCCAATCATCTGGTAGTTTTCCGGAGTCGAGTGATTTTTGATAGATTTTTCGCAGTATGGGTGCTGCGCTTGATGAACAGGCTTTCAGTACTCGAGCAGGTACATCATCAGGACCTGGGGCTTTATGAGCTTGAAGATTCTTTAATAACTGCTCAACTCCGCACACAGTTACGTGAATTTTCGGCATATCTGGAGTCTCACTGATGCCTAAGTTCGGGATGGTAGACAGATCTTCGTTAGTGAAAACCGAACAGAATTGATTGTTAAGAGCTGCAGCCTTTTCCTCCGCGCTGGAAACAATCCGCCCATCTGATGCTAGAGAAGAAACTCCAAAAACATCTCTACGCAATGTTTTAACATAGTTCCAAAATGGTTTGGTGTTCTCAGTCTTGAGGCTGGTTCCTATGTTCCGAACGTATTCCTGGTGGCGTTTTCTTATCTGCCGATCGATCTTTCTCCTCAGCTCTTTGAATTCATCCCAGATCAGGAAGTCGCCAGTTTTACGTGCACGATCATATAATTTGCGTTTTTTCCTTATCATTCTCTTCAGTTCAGGATTAACCCATGGTAAGTTAAATTTCGTGGAGGTCATCTTGTGAGGAATATTGGCATCCATAGAATTATGCAGGGTCGTGGAGAACTTGTTCCATATCTCATTAATGTCGGAATCTTGAATAACATCATCAGAGAGCTGTTCATTAAGAATGTCCAAGTCTTCAGCAATTTTGGCATAATGTGCTCTGGCATATATCCACACCTTGCGCCGGGGTTTCTTTATGAATTTAGGTTTGATTGACGCACTCAAAACAACTATGTCGTGATCGCTGATACCAGCCTTGACTTGGACGTCATTAACAAATACAGGACTGTTGGTGAAACAAAGATCTAGAGTGGCCATGTTCCTGGTAGGTTTATCCCAGGGGGGTGTCACTCTGCCAGAGTGCCGCGATTTTTGATCATCGAAAGGAATACCACTGCAGGTTGCATTATGGGATACTTGGGAATTACATAAACCAATCACAGAGCAGTTCATACGCGTCGTCACCAGATCGAGGGCAATAAAACAAGTTCATATGCATACGTCACCATAGATCCCATTGTTCTCAAGCGTGATACCAAAGACGCTTAATGGAAAGACCGACCACTGTACAATTATCCTGTACAAAGTGAATGGGCAGAGCGCGATGTACAAAATTATCACGCACTTTGATACGCAGGCTTTTCATTATGACGTCACAATAACAATGTTTACTTCGCCTGACTAAAAATAACTTCAAGAACACGTGATAAAGTTTGATGACCCCAAGTTTGCATATCGCGCGTGAAATTTGTTTTGCGCACTTGGATGCGCGTACAATAATAAAGAATTAAATAAAGACAGTGCGCGGACTGAGCGCGCGTTAACATTAAAATACGCGAGTAGCTATTGCCATTTTATCTCTACACGGTAAGATCTTTAAATTTCCAAAAATATATTTCTCACAGCTATAATTCTAAACGCAAAAACGCGATCGACAATAATTTTTAAATATTTTTAACTAAACAAAGACAAAATTAAATAAGCAAAACAATGTGTCCCCTAGGTGTACCCAACTTGGAGATAAGCTGATGTTCAATCGTCATACTAGCCTGAATTTGCCGAGTTTAAGTAAGTACGTTTTGATCCTTATTTTTGTTTAAATTAATACTAACAAAGGGAACATTTGTTCAAAAAAAGCTCATCGACAATAATTTTAAAATGTTTTTTCATTAATTAAAATGAACAAGATTCAGTACTGTACCCAAACCCCTGGGTGTACCCAACTTTCTCTTAAGCTCGATTTGAATCTTCATTCTGTTTGAAGGGACATCGCTGCGCGACCGCCAGTGAGCTGTCTTGTAATTCTACAGTCTTTGGTGATACAATCTAGAACACTGCGCAGGAAAATAGGCGCGATAGTCTACGCGCACTTCATAGCATGATGATTGGTCAAGTCTTTCTAGGTCACTACGCGATGACGTCTAGTGGTATTCCTTTTCAGCTTCAAAAATCGGTTCACTCCGCCATGTTGCCCATGTACAAAGTCTATGGGACACGTGACTTGCGCGCGTTAGGTGAGCCTTCTAGTTATAAACGGGTTGGTTTGTTTATTCATAATTCTATGGTTTATCCACTACTTGGTGTACGCACACGCACGCATACGCATACGCATCAGGGGGGGTAAACTCAGCCGCCATGATGGTTAAGGCATGTATGCGATTAGAAGCAGTTTAGCTACGTCACAAAACGTCATCAAAAGTATGACAGGCTGTGTATTTCGAAATTGATCTGGAATTTAATAATAAAATACATCCCATTGAGCGGTGAAATATTCACCACCTCTTTATCTAGCGTAATCAATTTGTGTTGCCCTTTTCTACTCCATCAATAAGACCACTTTTTTAGTTACATTTTGTGTTAAATACTGTTTATGAATGCTCAATATTTGCAGTAGAGTCGCCCTTCATACACGGATCACTGTCTCAGCCAAGGGCAAAAATTGTTTACAAATTCATCGCGCGCAAAATCACAAATGTACGCGCTTATGACATCTTTGCCATAGACAATGTACAGTGTGAGTGCGCTTGGTAAAGTGCGCGCCTTACGCAAATTCCTATTGTTTCGTCATATTACTTCCCCACAATGCAGTTTTGTGACGAACTTCCTCCGTTCAATACTGCTCGTAAACAAGACCGTCAGCCCGCCATTGTTTTATGTACAAAATGTACAGGGTACGGTCACTGCGCGCGATACAGTTTACCTTCTAGTTCTACAACGGCAGTGTTGGAGTCATACTTCTATGATACGCATCATAGAAGTATGACTCCAACACTGCCGTTGTACGTAGAACTAGAAGGTAAACTGTATTGCCCGTAGGTACCGTACCCCATACACTTTGTACATAAAACAATGCCGGGCTGACGGTCTTGTTTACGAGCAGTATTGAACGGAGGAAGTTCGTCACAAAACTGCATTGTGGGGAGATTATAATGACAAAACAATAGAAATGTGCGTAAGGCGCGCACTTTACCAAGCGCACCCACACTGTACATTTTCTATGGCAAAGATGTCATTAGCGCGTACATTTGTGATTTTGCGCGCGATGAATTTGTAAACAATTTTTGCCCTTGGCTGAGACAGTTATTCGTGTATGAAGAGCGACTCTTCTGCAAATATTGAGCAATCATAAACAGTATTTAACACAAAATGTAACTTAAAAGGTGGTCTTATTAATGGGGTAGAAAAGGGCAACACAAATTGATTACGCTAGATAAAGAATTGGTGAATATTTCACCGCTCAATGTGATGTATTTTATTTTTTAATTCCAGATCAATTTCGAAATACACAGCCTGTCATACTTTTGATGACGTTTTGTGACGTAGCTAAACTGCTTCTAATCGCATGCATACCTAACCGTCATGGCGGCTGAGTTTACCCCAGGGGGGTGTCACTGCTGCCAGAGTGCAGCGATTTTTGCTCACCGGAAGAGCCCACAGTTGCATTATGGGCTACTTGGGAACTACAGTTAACCAATCACAGAGTAGTTCAAACGCGTCGTCACGGGATCGAGGTCAATAAAGCAAGTTCATATGCATACGTCACAATGGCTCCCATTGTTCTCATAAGCGTGATGAAATCTAGGACAGTGCGCAGGAAAATAGGCGCGATAGTCTACGCACTGCATAGCATGATGATTGGTCCAGTATTTCTAGGTCACTACGCGATGACGTAGAGAAGTGGGCTACGGGAGCTTCAAAAATCGGTTCACTTCCGCCATGTTGCCCATGTACAAAGGTCTATGGGACACGTGACTTGGCGCGCGTTAAGTGAGCCTTCTAGTTATAAACGGGTTGGTTTGTTTATTCATACTTCTATGGTTTACCCAGGGGGGGTAAACTCAGCCGCCATGATGGTTAGGTATGTATGCGATTAGAAGCAGTTTAGCTACGTCACAAAACGTCATCACAAGTATGACAGGCTGTGTATTTTCGAAATTGATCTGGAATTTAATAATAAAATACATCACATTGAGCGGTGAAATATTCACCACCTCTTTATCTAGCGTAATCAATTTGTGTTGCCCTTTTCTATCCCATTAATAAGAGCACTTTTTTAGTTACATTTTGTGTTAAATACTGTTTATGATTGCTCAATATTTGCAGAAGAGTCGCTCTTCATACACGGATCACTGTCTCAGCCAAGGGCAAAAATTGTTTACAAATTCATCGCGCGCAAAATCACAAATGTACGCACTAATGACATCTTTGCCAATAGCCGCATTCAGACGATAAAAGCAAATCTCGTGGTTATCTTGTGGTTATCTTGTGGTTTGCATTGTGGTTTGCGCTCGTTTGAACACGCAAAACTCGTGGTTATCTTGTGGTTTCCAAACCACGAGATTGCGCACACTGCAAAAAATGCGCAATCTCGTGGTTATCTTGTGGTTATCTTGTGGTTTGCAAACAACAAGATAACCACAAGATACTTGTAAGATTTTGCGCAGAATGAGCGCGCGATAAGCGCGCGACTGCGCGCAGTCTACTTTGTTACCGTCTGAACACAATCAGCTTCGAGGACTCGTGGTTTGGGTTGACCTCATGACCGAGATATGCTTCCGGTGTGAAAACAAGTCAAGTGAGCGCGCGTGACCTCAAATGAGAAAGGCGCGCATGCTACTTCCGGTTTTAATTCTTAAGAATTGCAACTCTCGAGAATTGGCATCGTTTGAACACACATTTTGAAGTTCTTAAGAATTGCAATTCTTAAGAATTGCAATTCTTAAGAACTTGGCTTTCATCGTCTGAATACGGCTATAGAAAATGTACAGTGTGAGTGCGCTTGGTAAAGTGCGCGCCTTACGCACATTCTTATTGTTTCGTCATATTATTTCCCCACAATGCAGTTTTGTGACGAACTTCCTCCGTTCAATACTGCTCGTAAACAAGACCGTCAGCCCGCCATTGTTTTATGTACAAAGTGTATGGGGTACGGTACCTACGGCAATACAGTTTACCTTCTAGTTCTACAACGGCAGTGTTGGAGTCATACTTCTATGGGTTTACCCCCCCTGATACGCATACGCATACGCGTACGCATACGCACACCGTATAATCTAGATTAGGGTGGATTCTACGTCTTTTATCCTGTTAATATGTTTTACTATTGTTTTATTTGGCATATCTGCTGCAAGTGCCACTTCTCTTTACTTTCTTTGGCATGCACACCAGTACCATCGATCGTGGGAATTCCCCGGCAAGAGAAGACGATGACGTCATCATATGTAGTGTAGCTCTTTTACAATTTTTGAGGCAGAGACTATGGGGTGTATTCTGAAAATTGTCTTATCTTTTGTATTAACTTTTGTCATAAGTCCATAAGATAATACACCGCTAAAATTGTCATAAATCGGTATTCTGAAAATTGTCTTAAGGGTATCATATCTTTCCCTGACCACGCCCATTTATTGCTGAGTTAACCAATCAAAATTGTTGTTACAAAATGTTAATATGCCCCCTCAGCCAATCAAAGTGGGTTAAATTGCGTATGCGTCGCATGTTCTTTAAACGCGTGCATCTAACTAGCTTCACGCAAACATGCGATTTTCAATCAAAGTTCAAGAAATTTATATTTTTTAGTCAAAGAGTATTTTTATAAGGATAGATTTTCATATGGTCAGATTTTCAATGACATTTTCTCCCCTCGGCCTCACTCTTTTTTTTTTTTCGATTTGTTTTCTCACATACACACACTCACGCATACAAGAAACATGGGGAGCTCTTCAAAATCTCAAATAAATGTCTTAAAATATTTCTAAACAAGATACAAAGAGAAAAGACAGCCCCATAGCTGTCCGAAATTGACCCCCCTTCCCCCCCCCCCCCCCCCTGTACGCACTTTTTTTGCATGTGGTTGAATGCAGCGTACGCATCAGAGCGTGAACCCCCCCCTCCACCCCCCCCCCCCCCCCCTCTTGTGCGTACGTACTTTGTAGATGGCCCCTACTCAACTACCTAGCCAAGTCATTCCGGGGGGTCTATGGAGCGGCAATTTTTTAAAATCTGGTATCTTGAGAGCGGCAAACGGTGTGAAAACGGGCGTCTTGTAAGCGGCACATACCCGTATTACATTATACATGAGTGCCTCCTGAGGGTTCAAACCCTCCAAAACAGTAATTTTTTGGTCAAAGGGGGGGGGGGTTGGAAACCCCCCCCCCCCCCCCCTCCCCCCCCCCCCCCCCCCCCCTGGGTTACTTATACGCATGCATAATAATGCTCCACGATTTTTGTTAATGTATAGGGGAAGTATGTATTTTGGTCTAATCACAGGGGAGGTAGATTTAAGTCATGCTTTCTTAAATGGGGGGGGGGGGGGTGGGGGGGGGGGGGGAGGTGTGCCCCCCCCCCCCCCCCCCATCCCCATGGCTTCTTCCCTGGACTAATGACCACATAAAACTAGTACTTGAATATTGGTCAGTTACAATTTGTTTAATTGTTAATAGTTTATTCAATGTAGTACTGACACTGTAGTACAAACTTACAGAAATAAACAATAAAAATATATGTATGTTAATTCATTGTAATTTAGATTACAAATTATTCTTTAAATTCACTTTTGAAAATGAAGTTATTGCATATTGCATACAGTATATTCAACTCAATTAGTTGACGACTATTATAGAGTGGAACCTCTTTATAACAAACTCTGTTATAACGAGGTACCTGATACAGCAAGCGGCCTATTTCACAGGTCCAGTTTAACAAATCTTATCATTTTTTAGCTCTGATACATTGAAATACCTCATCTGATAACAAGGTTAATTCAATGGTCCTGAGGTTATATATCAAAGGTCCAGGTTCTATGTATCTTATAATTTTTGAGCTCTGATAGGATATGAGATATCTGACATGACAAGATAAATTCATTGGGCCTGAGGTGTTCGTTATAATGAGGTTTCACTGTACTCACTCATCACTAATTCTAACTCCATGGCATTAGTCAGTATCCGTTTGTAATTATGTTACGGTGTAGTACAACAAATATTTACTTGCTCTTTATAAATAGAAAAAAATATACCATGCAGATCTTGTGAGATTTTTTTTCGTAACTATTTTTGTTGCACCTTGGGTAAGAGTCAGAAAGGTGATTTTCTGCTAACTTGCATTCTGCACACCATATTGTTGGTCGGAGCCTTCTAATGTATATGCGATGCCAAATTGGGGGCAAATGTAGTTATAATTTTTAGAAATATTCATCAAAAATAAAAGAGAGCTACATTAGGTTTCTACAAGGTTATCAAGCTATTTCAACATGAATTATTTCACAAGTACAAAAAGCTACCTAGCCCCCTTCTCTCTCTCAACCAACAACTTTATGTTGATTCTTCAATAGGTTTAAACTGTATAGTGGTCCATTAACTTTATATCTTTCCCCAAAAGTAATACATGTATTTGAGACATCAATCATATACCCATTGCATTGTAAGATTCTTGAGAATTATTTGTTGGATTTGTATAGAAAAAAAATATGTTTACCAAGTGAAAACAGAAAAAAAATCAATGTCTGATCTTATCCAAATTGTTTGCGTAAAGGATCCAAATTCGGATTCTATGGATTGAGTATCTAAATACGGATACTCTTGACTATGGTCAAATAGACGCTTTAAAATTCAATCTTAAATATCTCCATAATAAGGAAGACATTTGAATAATCAAAACCCATTTCATTCTTCTGTTACCATAAGCCAAACAACAAGGTACAAGAGAAGTTTTGGTTGAATTTGACAAAGTTAACCTGTTCCTTTCGAGATTCTAGAATCCCCATAAACTTTGTACATAATCCACCCGGTTACTGTTTGTTCACTTCAATATACAGTACAGTGTATTATTGGATTATCTTTGATAAAATGTTTTTAAACGTACATGCTACATGTATTTAAACAAAAAAAAAATATTTCTCATAGGCTTCGAACGGCTTGTTGCCATAAAGTTTTATAACCACTGCGTTATCTCCAGATTTAAAAAATCGTACTCGTCCGATTTTCTACCCTTTTTTGAGTAAAAAATCGGACTAAATACGACAAAATCGGACTGGTTGGCAGGTATGTGCTGGTCCCTTTTATATACCAATTATAAATTATAAATTATACTTTATAATTTATAATTTAAAAACGATAATTGGTAAATAAATTCCATTTTTATTTATATTCAATTCATGATTTGTTTATACAAAAGAATGAAATTAAATTAAATTACTAAATGTGTGTACTAAATAATATATCAAATAGACTTGACTTTTCAATTTCACACCTGATCAATATCAAAAGCATACAGTATTTTAGATTGACAAAATACGGACACAATTTTCCTATGAGTCCAACAAAAGTTAATCAGCATCAGAAGTAATAATAGCTTACACAAAACAACAACACATTTGGCAAATGATGACAATTATTTTTTTCTACAGATGGAGACAGACAGTTAAAAAAAGGCTGAGAACAATATGTTACAACCACTTTAAGATTTTCAACTAGAGATCAAATTTTGATTTTTTTTTTTTTAATTGAAAGAAAAATTTAATTCATCATTACATAAAGTGGAATGAAGACAGAAAACAATTTGTCCTCTATGATTAATTAATTTTGTGAAGTATCCTTAATGGAAATAAAACACCTTATAAGCAACACTCTTACTTTAAGAGATCAAGTTACAACTAGCTATTGAAAAGTACAAGATGTGCTGTACGTTTTACAAAATTTAAGATAGAATATATCAAATATTGCAATAGTAATATTTAATATAAGATACTACAATATTGAAAGGTTCAAGATGAGCTGTAAGTTATAGTAATACAAAATTCAAAACATAAACAAATATTTCAATAGTAACATAAAATAAGAGAAACTGACAAACGGAAAGAGCACGATAGTTTATATGAGAGTACCCTTTTCCATTGATACAAAACATTTTTAATCAAGTAAGAAAACATCTGTTTAACCAAAAATTAAGGTTAGATAAATGCAAAGCTTTAGTATAGGTTTTCTCGGCCAATTTCGTAAGTTTCTCATTCGTTTTGATAAGCGTATCATTCAATTTCGCGAAATTGAGCTGAAGGCTTGTAGTTGTGGTTCTAAAAGTGCATTTTGTTCATACGATTTAGCTCTTCGGTCAAGTGATTTACCATTCAATTTAAAAACACGCTATTTGTATTAAATTTTGCCAACGGATTTCACGGAATGCGGTATTACGTAATCACAAATTTTCTCGCTTTAATGACAATTTTACGAAATAGAAACACGTTTTAAATTGAATGCAAACAAAATGTTTTCGAATGATCGTTATATGAATTTGAATGCTAAAAAACGAATTTGAACTACAAAATACAGCTGCGGTGACAAAATTGGCGAAATTGAATGTACACAAAATGCTATATTTACATACAAGGAGACAGATTGAATACAAATTTGAGGCATGCATTAATGGAATACATTGGACTGAAGGTATTAATGTGACAGTAGAATTGGCGAGGTATCTTCTAAGGCCACAAATTTGTTTTAAATATACTAATTACAGGAATAATATAAATTACATGTATACAGTGGGACTTTGATTTAACAGTCTGATATCAAGGTAATGTGTGACCGGCTATAGCAAAACCCTGCACTTGTCGGTAATTCATGCTTTGAAGAAATGGGCATTTTAAGTTCACATAATGTGTGTAAAACACTTATGATTGTAAAATTGAAACAATCATATCTTTGCCAATTATTGACCAATTTGTTAGAACAGAGAATCAAGTGAAAGCTTGTGATGAGACCTTTCTGAAAATCTACACATTGATTTTTACCAACAAGTGTAGGGTTCTTTATCTTTGTTTTTTAATGCTACAAGGTACTATCACAAGGTCATTTTGTGATCTCAACGTCCTCATTATAAAGATATTGTGGAAAAACAATCATAAGGGTGTTTCACAAATATTCCAATTTTAACTTACCGGTACTCCAAGTTGGACCTAATAATTATGGAAAGCCCTTAGCTTCTTAGTAAAATTGTTTGAACAGTTCTTTTCAAATGCATAGATGTTGATTGAAATCAGTAATATTTGTTATTATCAAGGAGCATTGAAGTTATGAATATACATTTGATATGGAAGTTTCAAATACTTGCATTATTTTGCTTTTGTATGTATTTTATTCCAAGTCTACAAATGGCTTTCCATAATTGTTAGGTCCAACTTTGAATCTTTGTGAAACACCCCTGGTCTTTTTACCTAGAGACAAATTGAAACCATTACTTCAGTTATTTTAAGTAATGCTCATATTATAGGCAGTCATCCAAATTATAATACTGCAATGGTAACATGGGAATCAATTACCCAGTGATCAAAGAGTTAAACACCTTAAAGGACCATTCAATGCCGGCTAATTGCTGTTTTTATTATAGCTGAATAGGGGGAATTAAATTTTCCTAAATTACCAACAACATAATTTAACTAAAATATCAAATATCAAATATCAAATATATTTCAATTTCAATGTCAAGCCAAGACATTCTTTGTAAATCTACAGATACATGTTTCTCTTCTGTATGCTTTATTTATCACATTGCCTACGGGAACCTGGTGGGTCCTATATCAACTCTACAGGAATTGCAAAATCTACATGTAGTATTGAGTATTTGCATATTGCTGCATCACAACACTTTGATTTCCAGAAGGCCAGGAAGACTTTACAGCTCTGCCTGGACCCAATCTTGAAAGACTTGATAGACAATTTTGTCTTCTGTCAAACCTGTCTTTGTGGCCATCCTTCCATAGCAGCTAACCTGCCTATAGTGGCCACCAAAAGTGATCCCCATCAGAATAAACAATGTAATGGATCCTGTCTGAAGAGGTCACCTGTCTACAGTGGCCAATTTTCTTGTTTTACTTAGGTGGTCACTATACACAGGTTGGAATGTACATGAGCTCTCTTTTGCTACAAAGCATATCCATTATTTGCCGACTCATCCATTCTCCCAATATGCATATTACAAATGGATTTTTTTCTCGACATGATGGTCTGAATCCGAAATGTCATTGCACTGATTTTGCTGCATCGTAACACCTAGCTCTCCAGAGGGCATCAGCGAGTACCCTCTTAACAGCTTTTGATCCGTTCTGCTGGACCCACTCTTTAAGTACTTGATAGACCATCTCGCCTACTCGCTCTCCTCGCATTTGGCACGTGGACCTAATGTTCACGACATCTGTTTCTCTAAGTTGCAGATGTCTCCCTAGTGCTCCCAGAGCATCATATGGTACTAGTTCTGCGATATCCTGGAGGGACGCCATCGTTACCTTCTCAGTTGATTCTGTGAATCAAACAAAGAATGAACAAGATACCGTAAGTGATTTATAAGCTTTCATGAGATTTATTCATCCATACGATCTCCTCGGCTTCTGCCTGTGTACTTGATGTTTTTGACATCTGTTTCAAGGAGTTGCAGATATGTCCCTAGAGCTCTTAGGGAATCACCTGGTACTAATTCCACAATATCCTGGAGGGACGCCATCGTCACCTTCTCAGTTGAGTCTGTGAATCAAACAAAGAATGAACAAGATGAGTGATTTATAAAATTTCATCCATACGATATCAGAGTTGCAGATGCTTTCCTAAAGCCCCAGCTGCATCACTTGGTACATGTTCTGCAATATCCTGGAGGGACGCAATCATCATATTTTCAGTTGAGTCTGTGAGTGGATCAAAGAATGAACATGATCTGAGGTTTAAAGAACGTTTGTGAGATTTTGTTTTTTTCAATCTGTAAGTCAATTTAGCTATTGATGTTGTCCCAGGTTACCTATCAGCGATACAACAGCTCGTCCCTCGTAACCTTAACAGAATAGGCTGTGAATAGAAACATAGAATGAACGTAAATAAGATTTATTTATTCAATTTAAAATCCTGTAAGTTTGAAGATGTCACCCAAATGAGTCAATATAATTCTGGGACAAACTCCACATATCCTGAAGAGTCCCATGTGTGTTATTATTCTCCAAAAAGTCTACAATTTGCCATAATGAGTTGCTCAAGCATTTCAATGAATAAATTCCTAACAATTACCCATTTATTACAGAGAGTTGAGAGCAGCAAATGTGGATAAAGTGTCTTGCTGAAGGACACAGTGCCGCATTTGGGAATTGAACCCACAGTCTTCATATTAAAAGACAAAGTCCCAAAACCAATATACCACAACACTCCCACTAACATTACCATTGCAGATTTTAGGGGTCAAATAGGCACATGTCAAAAGTTGCAATGGGACCAAATCTTAACCCATATCATTCAAAACTGGCACGGGCCACTTAAAAATAAGCTTTGCGTCACCAACATTTCATAAATTTAACTTGTAAAAATGAG
>JBAMJV010011665.1:0-22004 GCA_037951105.1 Echinarachnius parma
GCCCATTTCTATTGTTACATTTGATTACGTCACATCGTAAGCGTATACTTCGACCAATAGGAATTCGCGTGTATTATTTGGCGGCAACTTCGTAGATCTATATTTGCATACACTTAACGGCATGCCTCCGTGCACCGTGTAAAACGATGACGCGTTCATTTCGCAATACGGATTGTGATAGAAAGGACGGCATAGCGTACATCCTCCTCGGTCATAGAAGCTTGGCCCTTACATAATAGTCAGTGGTCTTTGGGTTCACTCCTGATGGAGTAAATTTACTCATCGGTCTACATTGACTCCTGTACAAAAAGTGGAGTAAATTTATACATTGGTCTTCATTGAATCCTGTACAAAGCCAGGAGTAAATTTACTCATCGGTCTACATTGACTCCTGTACAAAAAGTGGAGTAAATTTATACATTGGTCTTCATTGAATCCTGTACAAAGCCAGGAGTAAATTTACTCATCGGTCTACATTGACTCCTGTACAAAATCGCGCATATAAATATACATTCGGCTGTGATTCACTCCGGGGCGGAGGGGGGGGGGGGGGGGGGGGGGGGGGCTGACCACATTGCATGTTTGTGTATTAATTGTTATTTAATGCTTATGTATTGTATTGTTTTAAGCCAGACAAATTGTGGAGGACGGCAGCCCCCTCCCCATCCATAGCCTCCCCCCCCCCCCCCCAATGATACATGGTTTTATTATGTGAAAACAATAATGTAAATACATTAACGACATGTCAATTGTTTTATACACATCTACAATTGAAAGGTAGAATAAAAGTACAAAATACAGGTTAAAATATCTCCATTTAGGCTTCAAAGAACCACGAATTGACAAACGAACTAATAATCGGATTTCTTTTGAAATAATTATCTGTTTATTGTAGCTCATACAATTCATTTTAAAATCGATGACTTCAATAATAATTGTTTCTAAAACGATAAACTGATCGATATTGCAATTCACAAAAGGATAATTTAACAGTCTGATTGATCGATACATGCAATAGATCTGTGTTGGGAGACACATTACCATATCAAATTAATGATACATAAAATACAAACTGTTCAATAGACGATATACAACAATTGTATGAATTTCTGGGACACAAAACTAACACAGACACTGGGTTCAAATATACAAAGGATAATAATGAAAGGATGATGAAACAAAGTATCAAATACTGCTATCGATATTGTTTGACGAATTTGAATGGGAAATAACGAAATTAAATGCCCAATGACGAAATTGATCATCACATTGTACACCGGCAGGAGTGATCGGACGAAATTGAATGAGCTTTGACTAAAACGATCGGGTTATTGACGAAGTTGGTTGCGAACGAACAAAATTGTGTGCTGAATGACGAAATCGAACATTACATACGATCGGCGAGAGACGTTCCGGACGAAATTGAAGTTAACAATTAATGAAATTGAATGACGATTGTTTGAAAATGGATGGGAAAACCTATAAATACCCAAACGACTAACAAAAAAAATGTATCAGTAAAAAAAGTGCCATTAAAGGGGTAGTTCAGTTTTGGTAAAGAGGGCGCTGCATTCAATATTTTTTGTGAGATAATGAAAAACTGAGTGTTACATGTTGGAGAGCATACAATTTTAATGACAGAATAAACGTTATTTGATCAAAATCGGTACAGTAACGGCGGAAATATTAATAAATATATCAAATCGGAATAAATCTTGGCCCCAGAGTACCAAACGGTACTCGGAGCAAGGAATTCAGGGTTAATCACATTGATATAATATTTACATGGAATGATATTTCTGAAGCGGTTCCTCTTCTTGAACTCCTCCTTGCTTGCAACCTCCCATGGATAGCGCTGCTCCTTTTTCAACACCTGAGAAAAGAATATAAACATGCGACGATGACATACAAGCAATATTCCACGATTCCAGTATTTGCCCAGGGCAAGTAATCCAGATCCAGTATGATACGTACGTAGCTTTTTAACGGTTGTAAATTCACTGTCACTGTAGAGACAAGATACAATTTACAATAGGCATATGCACTGTTAAAACGCTGTGTAAACATATTCAACAACTTGTAGAACATTTTCAACAACCGCTGTTTGACATATAAACCATCCAACTGTTGTTGAAAACATTCAACAACCTTAGTTGGTTAAAGTTTACACAACTGTTATTAAGAATAAATTTCAACAATCCTGTTGTTGAAATAGCAAATACAAAACAAGATGTAAAAGCGGCAACGGTAGAAATCGAACCGGGGGTATTTGGGTTATAAGTCTAACACGCTACCGCTGCGATAAACTCGGTTCGCTTGGTTTGCGATGGGACAAAAGGGGTTTTGTCGCGATGATTTCGCGGTCGAAACTATCACGTGATTTAACAACAATGCTACACGTACAGTTGTATGAAAAGAATCAACAACCATTTTTACACAGCGTTTTTTCACACATCGTTTTAACAGTGTGTACTCCATAGGATTTGAATGGTTATTTCATTTTTTCGATAAGATTGTCGGTGGCTACATTCAATTAGATTATTAAGAAGATGTTTCCTTTATTTGACAATGCTTAATTGTCTTGTATTATATCAGTTATTCGTACATAAACTAATTTTAATATATGCTTACTGGTTGTGTGTTATATCAGTTATTCGTACAGAAACTAATATTTATATATTATGCTTAATTGTTTTGCGTTATATAAGGTATTCGTACAGAAAGAAATATTAATCTATCATGTTAAATGGAATGGAACACGACGAATTATTGTATCTGAGTTGCAAATCTTACTTCGTACTCCTTCGCGGCCTTAGTTCTGCTGCCAGCTCCCTCGTAGTACGTGTGCAGATCAGCAACGCGGATCGGTCCTGGTATGGTCGTGTTCTCGTAGATAGCTCCATCGACGTCATCTTGGGTGACCGGTGGGACTACGGCGACTGGCTTTGGCTGCGTGATAGGGGGCTTGGGACCTGGTTTCCCCTTGATGGACTTTGGTGACTGGGGTTCAGGTTGAGGCTCTTCATCATTCATGCCTGTGTTGTCAAAGCCTTCGAACTTGTCCCTTTGTTTCGACGCTACATGCAACATTTGCATTTTAATTTGAATATGATATTTGTTTTGGTATTATTTAAAAGAATCTAGTTACATTGTCAAACTCGACAAAACTTTTAAGCAGTTATCATATGTTGCAGTGTTAATATAAGCATGGCAACCCTTTTTCGAATGTCTCTCGTTAAAAAATATGCTTAAGATTGAAATATATGAATTTGAAAGTCTACCTGCTATCGATTAAACTGTGCACAACCATATATTAAAATGGGTAAGCAAATATCATGCACTTTTCATTTCGCCCATTATTTAGCCATGTATAACATCGGACATATTAGACCACAATAAACAAACATTTTATCAACCCTATTTCGATATATTGCACGTCACTATAGTAACGTGCAATATAATAGTATTATATTGAATGGTATAAACTTTCCAAAGAGAGCCTGCTTCTCAACATCATTATCTCGTAATTATAACAAATAGTACATGCTTCTTGTCGTTGAATATTCCTCAATACACAACATGAAAATATAAATGCATCGGTGTATATTCTGGTATATTCAACTCAAAGCTATGCACTATTTGTATACTATGGCATGCCAATCTTACATAGTCTACCTCCGTAGGTTACTCCTACTTCGTCCTTTGGTTGATTTGATCTTCTCCTGTGCAAAAGAATGATAATACAAAGTAATTATTTATGAAGTTGTATTGTTGTTGTTTTATTTTGTATAGAGATAATTATATTTAACTTATTGTAAACTTAGAGTTTAATGGTCGGGACTTCCTTGAAGTAATTCGCATTAATTATATTAATTTACAATTTTACATATTTTTTAGTATATGTTTGTTTGCTTTTTGGTGATTCTTTTTCATATTGTAAATTATCTGAATTTCATACTGGTTTATACACGGATTTAAATTTAAATAAATACATTTCCACTTTAACTTAAAATACCTCGATTCAAAACGGTATGCTTCTTATACGTATACAACATAATGTTGATGGTAGGAAACGGTGTTTGAAGGGATAGTTGAGTTTCGGTAGAGAGAGTACAGTTTTGGTCAAACTGAATGTTTAGTAACCAAAACCTGCACCGTTGCATTACAAACTAAAATTTATAACTCCACCATGCTCGAAAGGAATACAAAATTACAAATGACTAAGTAAAAAGCCTGTTATCATTCAAAAAGAGCCGTTAAAACTCAAAAGGGCACTCTCTCAATACTCATTGGTTTCATCCATTTCAAATAAAATATTGTGCATGTGATGTTTTGTTGAAATAGTGATTTGATAGAGACATAATCAACAACTTTTGAAAAATTATCTTTTGTACATTTTTGAAAAGAGGTAGCATTTTAAAATAAATTCAACGGCTGGTTCAAAATTCTCTAATAATTCGGTGGGGCCCCATATTTATTACAATAGTTATGTTTATGGATATTTCAGCCATTTCTGAACCGATTTTGATCAAATTAAGTTTATTCAGTCATTAAAATATTATGCTCTTTAGAACTTGACACACAGTTTATCATTATCTCACAAACAAATGTATTTTGTGTAGCGCCCTCAATACAAAAACTCAACTATCCCTTTAATAATTATTATTTACAAACCTTACATTACGCTTTTGATAAATAATGAGTACAAAATCATTGATTCTGATTATAGAATTCCTTAGTCAATATTTCAATATTTAACAATGTTCACGATCGTCTTTTTATGTGTGTTATATCCATGACAAAACAAACGAATATGATTTACACAGAAGCAACTATTTTCCCTGTAATACAATGCTAGCTAGGACTTAGTTTTGTTTTCAAAGAAAAACCAACACATGAATGTATTTTTCTAATATATCAAAGGGAAAAGTTTTAGTAGTCTATTCCACCATCATAATAATAATGTGTTCATGTGTCTGCAGAAAAAGACTTATCATCTATTATCTAGGAACTTCATATGCCAATATAACTAGTCTGCGAATCTGCAGACCCATGAATGTTGGTTCGCAGTAGTTTTGTATAGTTTTATACAATTTGAATACATATTTTGTGATACACATACCAGTATCTCTAATGTTGCTGGTGGAATTGATTACTATTAAACATAGTCACTTGTATATATCAATGTATTATTATGGGGTGTTGGGTCCCTTTGAATTATATACTGTGTGAGCAAACCTGAGGACGAAGAAGACGAGAAGAGGGATGAGGATGAGGAACATGATACCCACAACAACGCCTCCTGCGATAGCCGCCAAGGGAGCAACGGTAGCGGTAACTTTTGGTAATTAAAACAGGAACGTTGAGATAACAAAATTATCATTATAATACGTTACATAATCATAATGAACGATATATTCCAAAAGTTAAATACTGAGTTATAGACAAATATTAATGTACATTAATTTACGCCTACATTATACATAATATGTTTGTTGTCATCGGGTCCTAGTTTATTTACTTTTCAATAATGTGGCTGCATAGTTACCTACAATATGTTCATGATATATTTCAAAACATCATTATTCCATGATTTATTTTGAATAAACATTAGATGATGACCAAGAATAATGTGAATACAAATTGCAGTCTGTTCTGTTGGGTATCTTCAAATGGAGCGTTTCCTGAAATGTGTGTTATATTTTGTAAACTAGCTCTACTCTTTTTTCATAGAATCTTGACGAAATTGCTGTACCCCCAGGTACTTTTATTACCTCCAGTCGTGGCATATACCGGAAATGACCATTCACCATTCCCGGCGCCATTTATCGTTCTGATCTGGACAGAAATTGGACACAAAACACGCATTTTATTAATTAACACATAAGCAATGCTAATTTTGTGGACAGTTTTATTTACAATGAAATACAATCAAGTAGTTGTGGACCAAATCTATAGAAAATTGAGTTCTTGTGTTGTTGTTTTTTTATTTTTCATTCGAGCACATTTAGGCATATGAATACCAAATGGTTAACAATCACTATGCACTGATGCACTCTTCTTTAACGGATCTATTAACTGGCTCTTGTAGAAATTAAATATGCAATAGAATAATGCAAAACGATTGTTTTTATCATTTTTTAGATTTCATCATAAGAAAGAGGTAGAACACGTACATTAAATTGACGACAAAATAATGAAGAGCTTTCTTCCAAAAGGCGCTATATCCACTTGTTCAACTTTCGAGGAAAACAGGTTTCTTTGCCCAACTTTGTACTCGTGCCTATGGGATATGAAAATGGAACTTTCTATATTTTGATTTTGAGTGAGTAATTTGTCGTAAAATATGTGGATTCCTAGATAGCTACGTAGCTTGTGAATGTAGATATATCGTTAACTCAATTTTTATGGAAAGTGGATTTAGTGCATTTTGGAACTGGGCCCTTAATATAATAAACAATTAATTTCAACAATTTGTTTGTCTATTCCCATTATTTTTTACTTTGTCATTACATTCGCTAAATAATCTGTTTTTACTTGATGACGTGTGTAATCTTGTTGTATAAGAAAAATGTCGTAAACACGTAAATAAGGTGAAAGGTCGATACAGTCAAGTAGAGCGAGTTTGCACCGTTAATAGTGAGTTATCTTTTGAGTTCAATTTAGATCCGTACATACGATACGATTGCAAATAAGCAACTTACTAAACAATGCTAAAATAGAAGACACCGGGTTTTCTTTTTGACTTACTTCAATGGAGTAATTAGTATTAGTCGCTAGCCCAGTAAGTGAAAATGTTTCTTCTGCCGCAGTTGATGCCACTGGTACAATGTTGGCAGTGACATTAACATCGCCAGATGTGGTCATATGTCGAATCTCGTATTCCCTAATGTCCCCATTCAGATTATGAGGCATGGCAGCAGTCCAGGATATGTCCAGTGAATTCTCGGATTTTCCCATAACATTGACATTTTCCGGGGGTGGTGCGTCTGTAAATGTGAAGAATAGGTACGATCATTCGTTAGAATAGCTTATTGGTGACCAATTGTGGTAATTGTGACAACCAAAATGTGACGAGCCCGAAGGACAAAGCAGAAGCACCGAACAACCAGTCAGTCTTCACCAATGAGACAGACCCACCTGCTAACCTACTTCCAGATGTCTCCCCCTTTCGATACCATGCCTGTAATCCATATCACAAATGAGGGAATCACTAGGATGTCGGAGAAACTCAAAGTTGGGAAGGCTCCCGGACCTGATGGGATCCCGGCAATGGTACTACACAACATGGGCGTCGATACTTACGTAATACCCATTCATCAGGGGGGGATGGATGAATGGATCATCCCCCCCCCCCCCCCCTGATCAATGGGTATCAATGACAGATCGACGCCCGTGCTACACAAGCTCTCGAGCGTCGTAGCTCTATATCTGTGTGCAATATTCCAGCTCTCCTACGAGACAGGTGAAGTACCAGATGATTGGCGCCTTGCAAATGTGGTTCCTATATTCAAGGGCGGAGACAAAACAGATCCTGGGAACTATCGCCCCATTTCCCTTACATGCATCGCATGCAAAATGATGGAACATATCATTGCAAGCAGCATCATGACCCACGCCAGTAGGAATGACATCCTCTACCCTCTGCAACAGGGGTTTCGGGCAAATAAGTCATGTGAACTCCAACTGACCGGCTTCATCAGTGAGCTCTTGAACAACATGGAGGAAAACAAGCATACTGACATAATAATCACCGCAAGAATCTTCAGGATTGAAGGAGGCAGATTAACCCGAAGAAGAAGAAGGAGAAATATGAACCAAACTATATATTGCGTACATAATTATTACAAATAATTATACAAATTACAAAATAAATTAAAGTCAAATTGATCATCAATTCTAGAATCTGACATATTGGTCTTACCATATTGCTCTGACTGAAAAACAACCGTTAAAATGGCGGTAACAAGTATATTACGGCGAATAAAAACTAACGTACCCCTACCTAGAAACGGGATAATTCAGTCAGAACATGTATAATTCTAGAACACCCATTACCCCGTCCCGTCTCATCTCAGCCTGTAGTGTATTTCACAATGGAGGATAATTTCTCATTCTCTGACATAATTTTAATTGTTTTCCATTTGTGTTAAAAATCCGTTCAATCAATATAAAATATTTGCTCACTTTCTTCTCGTGTTTTCACAATCAAGGACTCGTTTCTTCTGCTTTCCGCGTCCTTATTAGATGACGTCATAGAGATGGTGTATCCTGTGTAGGTTTCGAGGTCCTCTAGTGTGTATGACGTGATGTTCGTGTCCCCTATGATCTTCAGAAAGGTACCAGTGGCGGATGAGTAGTGAATCGTGTATCTTTCAATCCCACTCCTGCAAGCACCTGCATCGGCAGGGTTCTGTTTTGACATATATGATATTGTAACATTGACGTGTAGTTATCACAAATTGTTGGGATCTTCCCGAGAAGCACAAAAAAGATATACGCGCTAAATAGCAGGGGTGGATCTATCTTTTTGCTAAGGGGGGGGGGGGTTTGACCCAATGACGATGCGGAGCATCGTCCAGGAGCCGCGAAGCGGCGAATTTATTTATTTATTTTTGCTATTTTGAACCCCCGTAAGTGATTCTTTTTTCACTTTTTTTTTCCACTTTTTTCCCCACTTTTTTCACTGATACATTTTCACTTGGCAGCCCAAGGGGGGGGGGGGGGGGTTAACCCCCCCCCCCCCCCCCCCCCCCCAAATACGATTTTTAAAAATTAGAGCTGACCCGCAAGTCCCGCAGGGCTAGTACAAACTGAAAAACGATTAACCAATACATGTAGTCCTTATCGGGACTACCCCGGTCCTTTTTATGACTAACCAAGATACACTTACACAGTCCTATTCAGGAATCAGAACTACCAAATCCCTCCTTGTCTTACGCGGTGCTACCGCGACCTACTGTATAAATTTAAGCTCGAAATTAATATCCTTACGAAACACACTCCTGTTCTACTACAATAACCCCGGCCACACTATATAGCTTCAACACTTATCGATTTGAAACAACATTTGTATCTTATTATAACAATATACAGAGTGTATAAAAAATAATGGAACTCGAAGTTCAAAGGTCTATTATTTCAAAATTATATATTTTCATACCATAAAAATGATATAGATGTAAAGGGTATCTAATTAGCTTTCATTTTCCTGAATCAGTAGTGCCACGCTTTGCTGAGTTCTTTGTTGTTAAAGGTGACCGGTGCAAAACCCACATTTTGCAAGTTTTGGCTAATCATTCGATTTCTTGAAATGAATGGTGCCATGTGAATAAATCACTTTTAACATGTGTTATTGTTTTTGTGAATTAATGAATCGTTTAATTGAATACATTTACTAATCATGCATGACTGAGTACATAGTTATTGAACATTTGCGCCGGTGGACATCCACCAGAATGAACAAATTGACAGTTAGATGGGACTATGTGGAAGCGGTCAAGAGATCGCACAATTTTTCTTTGATAATAATTGGGAGCATGTACCTTCAGATGGTACATGAATATGGTCAGTACCTCAATTGGAGGAACAAATTGAGCGATATGACCTGCATGGAGTGTTTAGACAGATCTGGTGGGTCCAAGACAGTGCATCTGTCCGTCGTCTTTTCGCTCTCAGAGATTACATGAAGTCTTTGGGGAACATGGGGAAAGGGTATTTATTGCGCCTAAAGCTGCGTTCCCATTAGAGCGAATTTCCGCTAACGAATTTCCGCCGCAAACATTCGCACGGACCAAATCAGTGTTATTAATATATTATTCATATATATTATTCTTATTACATGGCGAATAATTGCAAGCGATTTGTTTAAATCGCTCCTCAGACCGATTTTTTCAATAATTCGCTGCGAAAAAAAAACATTCGCCGCGGAAATTCGCTCTAATGGAAACGCAGCTTAATCATGAAGTGGGATGGCCACCAATGTCCCCTGTTTTAACAACTTATGATTTATTTATGTTGGAACATTTAACGAACAAGGTGTGTTCATCTTCTCCTCATGACCTGGATGATGTGTGGGCCACATTCGACACGAGATGGATGTTTTGGACACACAAAACAAACATCGACTTAAAACACGCAACATTTAAGTGTGGCACCATTGATTTCAGGAATGTATTCATTAGTCAAAACTTGCAAAAAGTGGGTTTCGCACCTGTCCTCTTCAACAACAAAGAACTCAGCAATGCGTGACACTGTTGATTAAGAAAAGGTATCAAATGAAAGCTAAATAGATACCCTTTACATCTATATCTTTTTTATGGTATGAAAATATATAATTTAGAAAAAATTTACCTTTGAACTTCGAGTTTCATTTTTTTGATACACTCTGTATAACATGTTTAAGCAAAGACAACTTAATACGTTGATTTATATGTAACGACATAAGTACACATAACACCACTGATTGTTAAAACCACAATAATATGTTACATAAAAACGTATTCATATTTACATTCCATGTCAGTCGAAGTTCTTTGGGATTTACTGCAGTGGCTTCAATTCCAGATGGAGCGGCGTTCGGTTCTTTGAAATAAATCAAGAAAACAACGATCTCAAACAAATTGTTAATGATAATAGACTCGATTTATATAGCGCCTAATATGATTGATAATTACTCCTAAGCGCTTTACAATGATATAATAACCCCGGTCATATGATAAAATGCAACCAGCACATATTGTGTGCTCCATCTCTACTCCCTGGGGAGCATGCCTTCCAAGCGGCTCATGGGTACTGAGTAGATCCTTCACATATAGGCTTTCACCATACCGGGTCCCCATTTATACACCTGGGTAGAGAGCATCAATTGTGAATAAATTGTCTTGCTGAAGGACAATAATGCAGTAGGCAGGGTTGGAACTTGGGATCTCATGAATGGAAAGCGCGCGCTCTACCAATCGTGCCACACCATATCCATAACTGCATCCAAATGCACAGAAATACTACTTCGTAAAACGAATAAGAGGAAAATATGCCATTATTGGTCAGAACAATAAGCCTGAATAGAACTACTCGTTTGCCTATTAGCTTCTAAATAAATGCATGAAGGTAGAAATTTGAAAGCTATTGACCGATATTTTCAAACTGTGATGAAATCACAAAATTTTAATCACTGAACTTTATCAAGGCAATATCATATGTTTAAGAAATATTTTGGAAGATATACAAGTCAAATATTTCGGCTTATCTAAACTATTAAGTGTCGGACATTATGTTTATACAAACATCAAGAACCGCTGTCCGTTGTCAAGTTCTGGAATCAAGGTTCCTTGCATAATACTTCAAACATAACCATTATTGAAAACCTACTCGCACAAAGTGTTGTAGCATTGGTCGTCGGTGACCTGGGTCCAGTACCCCCGGTCCCCTCTCTCACTGCAGCAACACTGAACTGGTAATCAGAGTCTGGCTGCAGATCATCCAGCATGATAGATGTCTCGTCTGGTTCTACTGTCATCTCTTCTGACTGTCCAGTGAGCAGCAAAGATTGGTAGATGGTGTACCCAACCAGTGGAGGATCGCCTATGCCATTCCCGTCAGTATTCCAAGCAGTCCACTGCAAACCAATTGTGCTTGAAGTTACGCCATGCCTCACAGGAGAGGAAGACAATACTGGCAGAACTGTTATGAGGATAAAATTAATTGCATACGTGTATGTATTAAGATTACGGTATCGCTTCAATATTTATTATGTGCAAATTAAATATATAATAAGACATGTTTATGCAATTATATAAGGACACAGATAATTGCCGAAATGTTGAACTTAAAGGGTACCACCACCCAAAAATAATATTCTTATATATGAAAGGTAACATCTTTAGTATTCCATTCCATCAACAAGTTCATACAAATATGTTTCAAGGAAAAAACATATAATTGGAAAACGCATCACCTAAAGCATGCGTTCATGGGTTTGCATGTACGAGACTAATTTGTCCAGAGCTAGCGAATCGCCCGGGATTCTATTGTCTCCAAACGTACGCGTTAATAGAATTGGCGCACTCGCAAATGTTTGGCCCGTACAGAACCAGGAAATAGTAGTGGTTCCGTAAGTGGTGGAAATTAATTGCTTTGTCTATGAATTACACAACCCTTTGTAAAATGTTGGGTATCTATTTGATATCACAAAACGGTACCAAAACATATGATTTGGTGTTGTTCTTTAAAGCTTATTGACTTTTTAATTAATTTATGTATTTATTCGTTTTATTTCACTAGGGTAACTCTGTGAGTGATCGGAGCAGTGTTTTTCGCAGAGGCCCTACAACATAATATACAACACAAATATACATAAACAAAGAAGAACAAATATATATTTTCACAAATAGAAATTCAACATTGACAAATTATTTTGTGACCAATTAACTAAAATCATTCAAAAAGAATATCAATTATTATTTTTCAAACATGCGCCAATATAAATTAACAAAAACAATTGTGGAAGAAGCTAATTTAATAATATTTGGAAGATCATTCCATAAAACTGCTCCTTAATGAGAAAAACTGTGTTTACCCATTTGTGTTTTTACTTTTGGTAAAATTAAACCCTTGTTATCTGCGTTTCTGGTATAATGAGGATGTAAGTATTGAGATTTAATAAACTGCTAAATACATTGATGCTTGGTCACTCAATGAATGATAAACCATTTTACACTTATTAAAAGTCCACCTTTCTTTAATGCTCACCCAATGTAAACGATTTAAAATTTCTTTTGTTGGGGTACGCATCTCGACTCCCAAAACCATTCTTGCCATTCTTTTATGTTGGCGTATAAGTATATCCTTAGTACCTTGTGAACAATCAGACCAGGCATTACTATAGTATTCAAAAAGAGGTCAAATCAGGGCATTTGCTAGAAGTTTTAATCCTTCAACAGGTAAATATCTTTTCAAGCGACCAAGAAGGGCAATTCTTGTACCTATTTTTTTGCTTGTGTTTTTCACATGTTTTTTCACGTGTCTTTCCAATTTAGTGTGGAATCTAAGTATACGCCCACATATTTAAAAGTATCCACTTGTACAATTTGATGATCGTCCAATTTAATTTGTATAGGATCCTGTACTTTTGATAATTTGTTTGTGGATCCACATAACGTAAATTCAGTTTTAAAGGGACTTAGTAACATTGTCCAAATTCTCAAATTCTCAAAATTTTTCGTTCTAGCGGTTCCCTCATAACTTGTTGTATTCGTATTAACAATAAAATCATGGGACAGGTTTCGGTTTTTCAAATTTCCCTTTCATTACAAAGATATGTACGATTGAAGTATTCAGATAAGAAAAACTCCGGGCGAGTTTTTCATCCCTGTACAAAGTGAATGCAGTGAGTGAGTGAATATCACCCAATATCACTTTGCATTTTCGCTCATTACTTGGCCATGCAATGTCCATTTGACTTGAAATTTTCACACAATACCCTGTGGACATATGAGATAACAACACTATACATTGCATCAACCCTTCATCACTTTTTGCACATGTGAACAAAGTTACTAGATCCCTTTAATAGGATTCAAGGCAAGTTTATTTATTTGTACCCATTCTTGAACACTTTTAAGTTCTTGATTCATAACCCTCTCTATTTCCTCTCGATGTTTACTACTAAAAAATAATACATCATCATCTGCATATAACATTATTTCACATTTAGTTACTGTCTTGGGGAGATAATTTACCATAATTGTAAAAAAAAAGTGGTCCCAAAATAAACACAACAGAAAAAAGTAACTCACCCCTAATCAAAATAGCGTAACTTTTTAACAAAAAGTGTTTGAGCAACATAACTTGGCAGGAATGTTTCTAAACTTATTGGCTAACGTCTCCGTGAAAATGAACTTGATCCGCCATGCCATGCATGAGTGAGCACACATTAAAGGCAAAATGTCACTTTTCAAAAGTCACAATAGTCAAAAGGTGCCAATGTTGCTTTTGATGTGCTCATCCATAACTCGACGGACCAATTTAATTTTCACACAGAATTTAGTCCATCAATGTAAAAATAATCCTGCCAAGTTATTTTTCTCAAAACCATTTCGTTAAAAAGTTATGTTATTTGATTAAGGGGGACTTATTTTTGTGTTGGGTTTAATTGATCAGTATTGTTGGAATAAACTCAACAAAAAAGTAAGTCCCCTCCTGATTAGAATAACATAACTTTTTAACAAAAATGTTTTGAGCAAAATATCTCAGCAGGATTGTTTCTACACTAATTGATGTGAAACTTCTGTGTGAAAATGAAATTAGTCCATCGAGTCATGCATGAGTGAGCACATACTAAAGGAAAGATTGGCACTTTGTGTGCTCACTCATGCGTGTCTCAATGGACCAACTTCATTTTCAAACAGAAGTTAGTCACAAAGTGTAGAAACAATCCCGCCGAGTTATTTTGCTCAAAACATTTTTATCAAAAAGTGACGCCATTTTGATTAGAGGGACTTACTTTTTTGTTGTGTTTATGAATCATGCACGCTTTTGTAATACACACAACAAAAAAGTAAGTCCCCCTAATCAAAATGGCGTCACATTTTGACAAAAATGTTTTGAGCAAAATAACTCGGCAGGATTGTTTCTACACTTTGTGACTAACTTCTGTTTGAAAATGAAGTTGGTCCATTGAGACACGCATGAGTGAGCACACAAAGTGCCAATCTTTCCTTTAGTATGTGCTCACTCATGCATGACTCGATGGACCAATTTCATTTTCACACAGCAGTTAGTCAATAAGTGTAGAAACAATCCTGCCGATTTATTGTGCTCAAAACATTTTTGTTAAAAAGTTATGTTATTCTAATCAGGAGGGGACTTGCTTTTTTGTTGAGTTTATTCCAACAATACTGATCAAGCGACCGAGGGCTTGGGCAGAGCCAGAGGGGGAGGGTTTGGGAGGGGGTATCCCCCTCCCCTGGGGGAAAATTTTTCATTTATATACTTGAAATGGTGCAATTTGGTGCACTTCATGCCATACCTGTGAAGGAAATTTAGAATCCGAGTTAAACAAAAACAAAATAAAATGTCTATGCTCTCATCAGATGTTTACGACAAACTGAGATAGTCTGTTCGCGCGCGAAAATTGAAAATAGATGTATAAACTGGTTTTTGAACGTTAGCTCATACATTTGATTTTGTCTTTCCCACTCTTTTTTTAATTTGTTTGGTAGGAGGGGGGGGGGCTTTTTGGGGAGCAAAATTAGCTTCCTTCCACTCATTTGGAATGTTACCAGACTGAACTGACAAGTTAAATAAACGAGTCAGGTCTTTATAAATAGCTGGTATTAATATTTTCAATAATTTGGCACTTATCGTATCAAGTCCTGTTGATTTAGTGATTTTCAATTTGTTCAATTCTTTCAGTACAAAATCATCACAAATTTCATCAAAAACACATTAAATCAGTCACATTCCTGTGATTTAAAAGAGGATTACCATTACTCACATTTGAACCAATCAAAACAAAATAATCATTCAATTCATTAACAATTTTCAGCATATCAATTAAGACATTTTCATTTACTTTTAATCCTTTAACAATGCTTGTTGATGATTTTTTTTTTTTGAACATAAGGGTTTTAAAAAAGTTCATAATTGCCTTGGATTTCGTCGATTTCAAGGACTACATTACCATAATCCCTTTTTTAAAGCATTGTACGTAAATTATGAACATGATTTCTTACTGTACGAAAAAGTCTCCAATCAGTATTTCTATTGTGTTTCTCTGCTTTATTTTGTAGCCTCTTTGTCGAGTAAGAGATACATATTCATTAGTAGCCCATTCAGTTTGTGTACCCTTAACTCTGTGTGTAATAAGAGGGGCATATTTATTACAAACTTGTAAAAAAACTATTTTTCCAAGTTTCCCATTCCAACGTCATATCTTTTTCATCTAAACCCTGTGACCAAACAAATTCACCTAGTTCCTTTAAGAAGGATACAGCATCAAATCTTTTAAAAGATCTATATTTTACCATCCTAGGTTGTACATTAGGTCTATATAATTAACGAACAATATACACCAAATTATGATCACTTATACCAAGAGAAATAACATAAATATCGACTCACATTTCTTGGAGAATTTGTAAGAATTATATCAATCAAAGTTCGGCTCGTTTCAGAAATTATAGTGGAAACCGTAATTATTAGTTTGTTTCATATTTTGTTTACGACAAATATTTTCCATAAACTTAGAGTGCATAAATTATTATAATTAAAGTCACCGAGAACAATAGTTTATAAATTATGTTCCATAACTTTAGAAAAATTGACTCATGAATATTATTTTGATAGTCTACACTTGATCTTGGTTGTTGATAATATGTCTTGACTAAAATGCCTTTAATATTTGGCAATTTAATCTCAATCCACAATGTTCCTACACACAATGTTAATATTCATTCTTTCTATTGTACATTAATTGGTCTAACAACCAAATCAAAGGTTGGATGTGGCATTTGCTTTATATCTCAAGACTGCAATCCACCGTTGTTAGTGCAGTGATGGGCTAGCACCAACGTCACAAGGTCAAGATCATTCGTGTGATACACTATTTTGCACATAAATTGATATGCTTAAATACACATGTACATTTTCTTGTTTACGGAGCTGCACAGTTGAATAATTTTATTTTAATACAATATTTGAATATTTGATTAATTAGAACCCAAAAGAATATATATAACCTAGATATAACATATTGCTATCACCACTTTCATAGTGGTGTCGTGTTCGGTATCACACCGATGGAAATGCCGATATAATTCGCCTCATAGTATTATGGGGCTTCGATCGGTATCATACCGATTAAATACCCCTTCCGAACAATTTCGGAATGTGTAATATCAAAGGATTGATATAATTCTTACCGTGGGTTGTGGAATTCACTTCCAATCTGGCTACTTCACCGCCTTCTAACGTATATAACCCGCATACATAAATACCAGGAACAACACGTATAACTGCGAAGACCACGGAGAGCTCATTGTCGACTTTCGTGCTCGAAACCTTGGTTATTCCCGTGCTATTTAACGCTATGTTATCGTAGTGATATAATCGGACATCTGATTGCGTTGTTAACGAGCTCCCAACAAGTAAGCAGGTGAAGATTGATGATTGGTAGGGATTGACCGAGTTCGATGTAACACTTTGAATTCCTACAGAATGAAAACAC
Source organism: Echinarachnius parma (assembly GCA_037951105.1). Lineage (NCBI taxonomy): Eukaryota > Metazoa > Echinodermata > Echinoidea > Clypeasteroida > Echinarachniidae > Echinarachnius > Echinarachnius parma. The sequence continues at coordinate 17,228 of JBAMJV010011665.1, forward strand.
CAGAGACACGGCTATATACAGTACATTTAATCAATTAAACTATTTATTTGAAATTATAAAAAATATAGTGTAGTCGAAGTGAAATTAAATATACTACATAATTGTAATGATATGACCCCACTTCAAATCATGGTCTGCTCGCTATCATAAGTACCGCTATTCATAATTTGAATAATGGTTTATAATTCATAAGGACGGCTATTCATAATCTAAGAAAAGGGCCGCTATTTATAATACGAAATGAGGGTCTCTATTCATAATTTAAGAAGAGGGTCGCTATTCATAATACGAAATCAGGGCCGCTATGCATAATGTAAAAAGAGGGTCGCTATTCATAATACGAAATCGGGGTCGCTGTTCATATTGAAATAATTAAGAGGGTCCCCTTCGTATGATTAAGAATATTGACCCCTATGAGTAGTGACCCCAAATATGAATCATGAATAGCGACCCTTCCTCTTCATTATGAATAGCGGGCCGTACGCATTTATGAATAGCGATCCTTAGGTTACTCTTTTAAAACTCGGCCATCAGTCAGACCACATTGCGAGCGCTAACGAGCAATATGAACATTTGTTCGTACTTTTTGTTCTTGCTCTCCATCTCGCTGATGCACACTAGTCGAGGCTCTGCGAGAAGTTGCGAGAAACAAACCTAGCATAGTGTAATGTGACGTCATTATGATCATTCTGCTGAGAAGACTGACCGGTCAATTAATTCTCCGAAAGATAACAATTTAGCTTTATATTAATATAAAAATTCCATGTTTGTCAAGTACACTGTAAATAATTATACAGTAATTGATGTTCTTAAAGTGTTTATTCAAAGAAAAAGCAACATAAGCCAAGTTTCATCTTTCCAAAAAGTTCAAATCATACAGAAAATGAAAATATCACTTTCCAAGTACTCGCACATCCGAAAATTAAAACAAAAATGAAAATACTAAACGCTGGTTCAAAACCACAATCCAGCTACGAGCGGGGTCCGATAGCTGGGTGTGTTGTACTGACGTAGAGCGAGGGGTTATCCAATCAGAAGCCTCGGTTTCTACCACATTATATACCAGATTTATACCCCTTTATACCGGGGATTCCGTGGTTGTTTAAACTATTTTCTATACAATTATGTGGTTTAAACTGTTTGAACTAATACAACAACAGTTTATATTCGTTGTAAAGTTATTCTTTTATTCATTAATGTGTCTGATAAAGTAAAAATAGGTAAATAAATCACCTAGTCTGCGAGTTGAATCATACTCGCCGGCAGCATGCATGATACGTGGCTACGTGGAGAGCCTCGACCGTGCGCGTATGCGGTGGACAATGCATGCAATATAATAGCGACTGGTAGTGCAGTGTATGTAGCTCGCTTCAATTCAGCTCGCGTAAAGTGCACTATTATCAGCTGTTTTTGCAGGTAATTGTTCTCGTATTTTGTTTTAAAAGCCCTACAAACATGTAAGTAAAATAAGAGATAGTCTAGAATAGGTGTGATCGTAATAATCTTGCATTTTCGTTCCTTTTCGGAGCATTTTAAAAGTGCAATTACTTACAAGGCAGTCATGGCAGTTGGCGTGCAGCTAGCTAGGTATAGCTATAATAGAGCACAGCCTGTCTCGCGGAGCGGTGCCGCTGAAACTCTAGTGCGTGTTCGTATCATTCAACTGACGGGCATTTCTTTTTTCGAGGCACGTTCAATTTGCGTCTCTCAATTTGTCAAACAAATCTCTAATTTGGGGAAAATAACCACTCATACGGTAAAATCTACTTTTACACTAACATTGGGCAATTCTAGATTTTTGTTTCTTCATTTCCGATGTTGCAAAACGAGCGAGCGATGGACGTTGTAAACAAAATAATGCACGCAAACTGATGTATACCGCGATATAGCAGAGAATTCACCCCCTCGTCACACGTCATCGACCTAAGCGGCGAGATCGGGGTGAATTTGGGTCTGGTTTGGAGGGTGAATTTTTCTCATTTTCAATTTCGATTTAAAAATATTTTTAAAAATTCAAAAAATCTGAATTTCTCGAGGCTTGTTAAGTACAAGATTACCTTCACAATCATACCAAATTCGACTCAATTTATAATCAATGAGCGAACCGTTTAAAGAATCAAATCTTAACATTATTTACATTACATGCAAAGATAAAAGGTCGAGTTCAACTTTGTAACGGTAAGCAAATATTGCTATAAAACATGCGCGACACTTGAAAGGGAAGTCATGAAGCGCCGGGGCGAGATGTTGACCACTCGTTGTCGAGCAATCGCGAAAAATTCGGGCTCCCGGTCCTTTTAGATTCATCAAATCAAGAAGTCAGAACATAACCCGAAGAAGTGGACAGATGGTGTTTATGTATCAGATTATGTCTCATTGTGAACTTTCACAATTCACAAACTTCACGTACCTTTTTTTTTAAACATCCTTGATGGATTATAAAATATTTGAATGAATTACATGATTCATGCCCCAAAAAAAGTTTTACTTTACTAATACCTCTAAGGGCTGTATCGATCACAAAGATTTTTAGTCGAAATTTAATTCTTAGTTATGGTTAGCAATTTGTAATCTTGCAAAAATACAATATACGAGACGTTTAAGAAATGTTCGGCTAAAAAAATGAAATCTCCTTGATTATATAAAATATGTGTGATGTTTAGCAAAATGTTGTGTTGTGTTTCAAAGATATTTTTATTACGCTTACATCCAGCTTTCCAATATTTGAAAGTTATCCATTAACTTTATATTTTTTGCAAAAGTGTTATTTTATACTTCAAGCATATACCAATATCATTGGAAGATTCTTGAGAATAACATGTGAGATTTTCATAGAAAAGAATTAAAGGGGCTATCTAATGCGAATACATGTTGACTTCTATTTAGCTGTATTAGTGTATGCATCAAATTTTTGTAAACTGTTTAACCGAAATATGTTTTGTTGATTTTAAAATATTTTTGCAATTATTTTGTTCATCTTGCTATGGCCATGATGGCAAGCCTAAGCCCCACCTCTTAAAAACACTCTCTAGAGTGAAATTCTGTATATGACCTCATCTGTCAATCACAACTCAGTTACTTGTAAAATGAACAATGCACATTCGCCCAGGCTGAGCGCCTGCTCACAATAGTATCACATCTTTGAATACACTTCCAAACCACACAATTTCAATTTCAATAGCAGTTGCTACCAGTCTTTTCGCAACACCGCACAAAGGGCTCTTGCTTATCGTACACTTATTCATGCTTACCTCTATTATGAACTTGAAGTTAACGATTGCACTCTGTTCTTTATCGTGAGATTAATGTCTTACATTAAATTCAATATCTTTAGGATATACATTTTCTGAAAGAGAAGTAAATTATCTTTAATTTCGGGTAAATAAAACATCAGATTTCGTATTAGAAAAGTACGTAATTTAGGCCTGAATTGTAGGGAAAAAAAGAAAAAAAACTTTTTGTTAAAATCCTCTAAACACCACCGTAATGCTAGCGACTTATTGTGGTTTGGGGATCTTTGATTATTAATCTTCCAATATATGTCAATTACTTCGTAATTCATTGTATGCACGGGTCAGGAACACGGTAGGAAGATGATATGATCAGTGAAAAGACAACAATTACTAGTAACCTGTTAAACCATGTCACGCCTATAGAATTAGACTAGCCCATTGTCCTCAATATCAATGCACATCTCTTTGCGCAAGAGCATCTAGAGAAAGGGCTCGTTGACATTCCAGCCATACATATCAGAGTTAGGCCGGTCACTTGTAATGTCATATCCTGGAAATGTCGGGACACAATGTTACTCGTGACCGGCTATACTGTAACTGGAATGTGAAGAGATTCTTTTTTCTGGATGAATTAGAAGGGATTTACTTTGATAATGGGGACAATATGCTTATCAAATTGAACAAGCTTGAAATGGTTAAACCGGTTACTTCACTGGTAATTCTTGTCCTTTTAGCATGACATGCAGATGTGCCACTGATGAGAATTTGATGACCATGATTTCTAGACTCTATTCTAAAAATGTTACTCGTGAAATTGTGTTTTTCCATATCACACATTATAATATTATGCATATGGCGCATGTAAAAAATCACCACAATTTTCAGTAAGTTTGATGAAAAATGGGGCACAAACTCCTGGTAAGGTTATATAATTTTTGCCTCACTTTAAACCTGTAAAACAAATCTTTTCACATTGCGACTCTCATATTTTTTACTATTTTCTGTAAATATAGCAAACCCTTCAACGAATGCCACAAAAAGCCACACATTTTGTCTTTTGCGAGGGTCAGGAACACGGCAAACAGTACACTATATCAAAAGCATGAATGAGAAATATCTGGAAATTTAACCTACGTTATAGCTTCCAAAGAAATGCAGAATAAAGTATAAATTAGACATAATTGGTATCAATCGATAGATTAGTTCTTCGAGATTACGGTAACCAGCCATTTGTGTCAATACAATGCTCATATACAGAATAATATCACATTAAGGTATGCCATGTAATTATTCGCAATTTCTGACCGACTCTCGACATTGTTCATACAGCGCGAAATCGAAAAACGGGTAGTACGATAAAACAAAAAACCTTAAGCGTGGCTCATTAGCCATTGTTCGCGCTCGCAATGCGATCCGACTGCTACATGACTGTCAGAAAACCTCAACCATCATAAGGACAAGAAAAGCACTGATAAGCTATTGACATCACTGGTCAGCTTACATTACATGGAAAAGGAGGACAACAAGAATATGCCCACAATAGC
>JBAMJV010011666.1:0-28676 GCA_037951105.1 Echinarachnius parma
GGTTACACTCCAGGGCCCCGTTGCAGAAAGAGATGCAATCGATTGTAATTGGAATAAATTGCAAGTCAGAAGACTTGCGCATGTAGAAACCAATCATATTTGCGCATTTAGAACACGTGATCTGACTTACGATTAATTACAACTTTACAATCGATTGCATCTCTTTCTGCAACATGGTCTATTATATATATTTGTTTATTCAAACAAAATACCTTTTGTATGTTGTATTGTTTTGCCTAATTATTTCGGGACACGTGCCCCGCTCATGCCCCCCCCCCCCCCCCCCCCCCCCCCCCGGTAGCTACGCCACCTCCCCTTTAAGTGATTTTATACTAACCGCTCCAGAGTGTCACACCACCCCTCGGCACATAACTATGGCATGACAAACGTGCTCCAGAATCAACCCATCGATTTCAGATCGATGTTTGAATTAAGACCAGACAAAAAGCCGACAGCCTTGTCGTCAGTACTACCCAATAAGTTGTAGTAAAGTTATTTTGTTTAAATGTTTACCAGCAAGGGGGAAGAGAAATGTATAGAAGCAAATTAATACTCAGAATAAGGAATTATTTCAAAATGGACCACTGCTCCGTATATAGCAAAATGGACCACGGCTCCGTATATAGCATAAAGAGTTGCAATCGATTATAAAGTTGCAATTCATTGCAAGTCAGAAAATATGCACAGATTTTGAACCATCGGAATTGCGCATTTAGTCACATGATCTGACTTGCAATTGATTGCAACTTGACAATAATGATCGCAAGTCTGTCTGCAACGTTTACAAACGTTGCTTTAGAAACAATACGTGAATCATACATTGCTTCTTAATTACAGGCAAATGTTGGCTAAATTATTTAAATACCACACCCCCCATCCTCTAAAAGAAAGTTAATAAGCAGAATGCAACTATAGAATAATAATTCACTAACAAAAAGTGCTGACTTTGCGAACAGTGGCGCCGCCGCACTTTCTCTCTAGACGCTTCAGTATTAGACCGTGAAAATAATAGGCCTACGTGTTTTTTTTAATTCTAGCAGCCAAAATAGTCATTGAATCGGTCTGTACATGACTTGTTAACAAGCAATAACACGCAATTTAGCCGTAAGACATGTCAACTCTTCCGCCGTGACTTGTGGCGTGCATGACTCGATCGCTAGCCTCTATTGCCCCCGAAAAAATTTCCCCGGTCGCTAAAAAGGAGTCGAGCGCCGAGCGCAGACAGTTTCATCGAAGTGAATTGATGGATGGAGTCAAGCCCTTCTCAATCTGAGAACTGGTGCGTTGTGTGCGCCATGTTTCTACTATCATAACTATAATGCTAATGACTTCTGATACTCCTGGGCAATGACAAATACAAATCATAATACCATAAACATCTGAAAACATGCCTGTAGAGTAGGTTCCAAAGTTTGCGAATGCTATGGTTACCTCATCCTATGATACATATCGGTGGGCGATATACCGTTGCACGCTACGTCTACGACGTCAATTAGCGCGCTTCTCGGCGTGATCGATTGAGTTGCCCTAACCAGAGTTTCGCCTGGTCACCATCATTAATGGTGTATGGAATCCCCAAAACAATTTCCTGCCACTTAGAAGAAAAAAAAGGTCAAATCAAAGAGAGAGGGGTGATAAAAAAAAGGATGTATATAGGCCTATAATATAATCAGAGGCGTATATCTAGGGGGGGGGGGGGGGGTTGTGTGTATTGTTTATTGTTTATATATTATATATGTTTAGCCCCCTCACCCCCTCTCTCTCTGCTCTCCCTGTTAAGGTGAACACTTAACGAAATAGACATTACCATTCATACTCATTATTGTGTTTCCTCTTCGGTTCAGACACCACCATCCCTTGACACCTCTTTGTGCCCTACTGGTGTGGAGTACCTGCACCCCCTATACTCACGAACTCCCCCCCCCCCCCGACTGGTTTTTAACCTGGCCCCGCTACTATAATATGAAACTGGGAACCCGGTCAAGGGACCCGAATATTACTTGTTATTTGGCCAAAATATTTCGGTCATTCATTACAATTTTGTTACTTTTTAAAAAGTACTTTTTTTTCTTCTCTTTTTCTAAAGGCGACGTCGGCATTTTCAGAGCAACTTCCCAAAAGAGAATACATTTTTGGTCCGTAATTATTGTGGAAGTAGGGAAATTTTCCATTTGCCAACAGGTCTGCCTTCGTTTATACGTAAATCTTGTATAATTTATAAATCAATCAATACATTCATGCATTTTCCCCTTTTTAATGTTGTATGTATTTCCAAAACAAGTTACAAGATCTAGAAAGGTCAGGGAAGAATTAATTCACTTTTTTTGAATGTGTTATTATTTTATAACACTGTATATAAAATCCCCTAATCAAAACATATCAAATCTATATTTTCGTTCAATTTTTGCACTGCAAACAAATTTAAATTAGTTTGATTTTATCACAGAAATTAAAAAGGTATTCGATCAATAATTATTCAGGTTTAAAAAAAAAAATTTTTGGTATATGATAGTAGTTCTACATAGACAAGCCGAGTATTTTCAGGACCAGTCCAGACAGATAAAGAAATTATTTGTTTGTTATTTGTTTGTTTGTTTGTTTTATTTCTGTTATACAAATAAAATATGACATTGACATTATTGTCCAAAATTGAATTATTGCCAGTGGTCAGATATAACGTCTTTACAAGCTGTTGCAGTGTATAGTGCACTGTAAAAAGGGATTGCCTCATAATCAAGAGAGAGAAATTGGGAAGAAATCATAATAAAGAACGATCAAATTATGGCGATGAAAACGTGGATCAGTTTGTTATTACACAGGATTGTTGAGGTAGACATAACGATACTTCTGTTACCAGTGTGTTAACAACATGCAGATGTATATACAAGTCTTCGGCCACGTCTGTTTTTCTCCAAGAAGATGATGATTATTAGTTTGTCGAAAGTGCGAGTCTGAAGCTCAAACTTGGCGTTTGTTGGCACTGCATGCTATGCAGCGCGCCAGTAAACCCGGCGGGATTGCACGGTGCGTTAGCGCGATGATGGATTCGCGGCGACGCCAGAAGTTTCGGCATCGCGTGTTCGTAGCGCGAGGGGTCGGGGTCAAGCCCCGCTAGTTCATTGTCGACTTGCAAAATAATGCAGGCGAAGTCGATACGATGCGAGTCCATGACACAGGGGTTATCACGGCTATACCGTATCGGCAACCCCCGGCGCCAGAAACACAAACTTTTAAACCAATTTGTCGCGCGTGGACGGACGGAAGAGAGAAGATTAGGACATGTTTTTGAATGGCAGAGAGAACTGGAGATAACTAGAAGCAACAACATACACCAGGAAGCGATCAAGTGCTACAAGATGTTGCTAACATCCCGGCGTTTCCCCCTCTAAAATTGACCCTAATCGTGTCTATGATATTATCAGACCATAAAAAACCCCGGGGCTCATATTTTCTTTCTCAAACTTTTTCCTCCTTCATATAACTTGTCTTCAGGTTGGCTTCTCGGCTCAAGACGCTTAATTTATACCTTGAGCGCAACAACATGTGAAAAGTGTCCGGCTGGGACAACGATAAGAGAAGTGTAAATGATGCGAGCTAAACAGAAAGAAAAGAAAAACATGAGCGAAATCAATATTCGTTAGAATCATATGACAGCCCCGAGGCTGCCCCCCCCCCCCCCCAAAAAAAAGGAGAAAATAATGAATAAATAAATAAACTCGAATAATGTCGCTTTTATTGCATAATTATAGTGTATTCGAAACAAGAAAATTTACCTAAACAAGAAATGAATGATTTGAAAAGCAAACAATACCTGAAATTATATCATTTTATGTGAACTAAATAATATCTAAATGACTCGGTATATAGATGTGCTTGGCTGTCACTGTATTTTAGTAACGATAACATGACTATTATGGAAAGGACGGTGGTGATATATATTGTATGCATTATTTTTATTTCACTATCGAAAAAGAAACGATACCTACACATTTTTTTCTAGATGTGGTCATTATTCTACAAGGTATAGTGCAGGGACAGACAAAAACAAAAGGAGGGAGACGGCGAAAGAAGAGAGTGATGGGAGGATAGCATCACTGAATGGACTGACACAAAGCTGGATGAGGATCTGAAGGAAGCGAAGGACAGAGAGAGGCAGGCAGAGAGAGAGAGTTGGGAGGATAACATCACTGAATGGGCATGCCTAAAGCTGGATGAAGCTCTGAAGAAAGCGAAGGACAGAGGGAGGCAGGCAGAGAAGAGCGATGGGATGATAACATCACTGAATAGACAGGCTTGGAGCGCGGTGAGACTCCGAAAGAGGCGAATGACAGAGGGAGAGAGGCAGGAACGAGATTGGAGGATAACATCACTGAATGGACTGACTTGAAGCTGGGTGAGGCCGAGGAGGTTAGTGAGGCTCTGAGGGAGGCGAAGGACAGAGGGAGGCAAGCAGAGAAATTAGCGGATGGCATCACTGAATATACAGACTTGAAGTTGGGTGAGGCTTTGAGGGAGGCAGGCAGAGAAAGAGATGGGAGGATCACACCACTGAATGTATGGGCTTGGAGCGAAGAAGGGCTATGAGGGAGGCTAAGGACGATGAGAGGCAGGCAGGGAGAGAGAGAGTTGGGAGGATAGCATCACTGAATGGACAGGCTTGAAGCTGAGTGAGGCTCTGAGGGAGGCGAAGGACAGAGGGAGGCAGGAAGAGAAAGAGATGGAAGGATGACATCACTGAATGGACATACTTGAGGCTGGGTGAGGCCGAGGAGGTTGGTGAGGCTCTGACGGAGGCGAAGGACAGAGGGAGGCAAGCAGAGAGAGAGGTGGGAGGATATAACAACAATGAATGGAAAGACCTAAAGCTGGGTGAGGCTCTGAGGGAGGCGAAGGATAGGGGGAGGCAGGCAGAGAAGAGCGATGGGAGGATAACATCACTGAATGGGCAGGCTTGGAGCTGAGTGAGGCTCTGAGATGCTGAGGGAGGCGAAGGACGGAGGGAGGCAGGCAGATAAGAGATGGGAGGATAATATCACTGAATGGACAGACGTGAAGTTGGGTGAGGCTCTGAGGGAGGCGAAGGACAGAGGGAGGCAGGTAGAGAGAGAGAGTTGGGAGGATAACATCGCTGAATGGACTGACACAAAGCTGGATGAAGCTCTGAAGGAAGCGAAGGACAGAGGGAGGCAGGCAGAGAGAGAGAGTTGGGAGGATAACATCGCTGAATGGACAGACACAAAGCTGGATGAAGCTCTGAAGGAAGCGAAGGACAGAGGGAGGCAGGCAGAGAGAGAGAGTTGGGAGGATAGCATCACTGAATGGACAGGCCTAAAGCTGGATTAAGCTCTGAAGGAAGCGAAGGATAGATGGAGACAGGCAGAGAGAAAGTGATGGGAGTATAACATCGCTGAATGGACAGACACAAAGCTGGATGAAGCCAAGGATGTTGGTGAGGCTCTGAAGGAAGCGAAGGACAGAGGGAGGCAGGCAGATAGAGAGAGACGGGACGATAACATCGCTGAATGGACAGACACAAAGCTGGATGAAGCCAAGGAGGTTGGTGAGGCTCTGAAGGAAGCGAAGGACAGAGGGAAGCAGGCAGAGAGAGAGAGAGTTGGGAGGATAGCATCACTGAATGGACAGGCCTAAAGCTGGATGAAGCTCTGAAGGAAGCGAAGGACATAGGGAGGCAGGCAGAGAGAGAGAGTTGGGAGGATAGCATCACTGAATGGACAGACACAAAGCTGGATGAAGCTCTGAAGGAAGCGAAGGACAGAGGGAGGCAGGCAGAGAGAGAGAAAGAGTTGGGAGGATAGCATCACTGACTGGACAGACACAAAGCTGGATGAAGCTCTGAAGGAAGCGAAGGACAGATGGAGGCAGGCAGAGTAGAACGATGGGAGGATAACATCACTGAATGGACTGACTTGAAGCTGTGTGAGGCCAAGGAGGTTGGTGAGGCACTGAGGGAGGCGAAGGACAGAGGGAGGCAGGGAGACAGAGGGAGGCGGCGGAGAAGGGATGGGGGATTACATCACTGAATGGACAGGCCTAAAGCTGAGTGAGGATCAAACATTTCTTTATCATTGATAAATTAACCGTCAAACTTATAGGTCTCGTTTTTTTAGGGACACTCTGTATAGACTTCCAGCAATTTAAATGAAAATATACGACAACGCCGGGATAGTGGACAACAAAATGGACATCAGCCCATTTCGAGCATTTCGAGTATAATAACCCCCCCCCCCCTGCTATATGTGGTCCAGTGTCTACCCCAAGGGAGGGGGGGGGGGGGGGGCGGGCAAAGCCCATCGATCTCGGAGCACACATGGAACAGACAAACGGATTGTCTCTCACCACGAACAGTGATGTTTTACACAATGCTTTTTTGTTGTTTCTCTATTTGCTTTACGTTGTATTATTACTGTGTCATTTTTTTTTTCAAGATCACTCCTAAAAAATAATCATGATTGTTGAAAAATGAGATCGAGCGTGGTTTGTTCAACAAAATTAATATATTCTTGTTGTATACATGCATACAAGGGAGAAGTTGTGAGTTGGTCTATACTCGAGTTTAATCCAAGTCAGTCATTGTAAAAAGATAAATATATAATTTATCAGTCAGTGCATTATGAATAGTCAAAAGGGGTATTTTCTTTGGCTTTTAGGTAACATAATGAACGACATTTCAGGGAGATAAATCACGCGGTTTTTGTTACGCAGAGTTCAGGATACAAAAGGGTTCGAGTTTGTTCACCCTCCAATCCTGACAGATTACAAAGCATTACAACACAAAATGGTTGTCAGACATGTATAGGGGGCCAAGTTCAAAGCCGGGTATAGTGGCAAAACGCCATTTATTATCGGATGACAAGAAAGCATGAACTAAACAAAAAAAACACACAGAAAGAAAGAAACAAAATGAGCGATTTGCTGCCGAACAACGCTGAATACCATAGGAGTAGAAAGGACACATTGAGCCAAGGCCATGCATCAAATACGCGGAATAAAAGAAATCCGGTATATTACACCACATTCCGAGACAAGTGACATGTTTCCAGAATAATAAATACCCTCCTAGTTAAAAAAAAAAAAAAAAAAAAAAAAAAAGGAAAAAGAGGGGAGATAAACTTCACCCCCTCTACCACTACAACGCCGAATAGCTAGTTCTGGTCGTTGTTCGAGTTTGGAGTGTAAACGCAAGTAAATTATTTCGTGCCCCCGAGCACGCTCATTCATACGGCCCATCATTGTGAGGTCGTTAAGTCGCGTCCAGATATCCATCATTCCACGCACCTCAGCTATTATTATTATTCCCTGCCCCTTATTTTCTTTCTCCCAATTCGTTTGTTGGCGGAGGTAAGGAGACATGAGGGGCATTACCCCCCCCCCCCCCCCCCCCCCCGCCCCGCTCCATGTGTCGGCTTACATCGCTTCGTTTCCTATGGCGTCTCTTGGTCCCTCAATCTTCTCTTCCACCAGCAGCGTCGTAAATACGTGGGATAGCCCCCCCAACAAAAAAAAAATCATTACAAAATAAATAAATAAAAAATAAAAAAATAAATAATGAAATAAATAATAATAATAATAATAATAATAATAATACAAATTTTAAAAAGATAATAATTTGAGTACAACATAAGCATGAGGTTCAAATTCTAACCAACAAACAATTTGATAATAGTTAGAGTGCGCCCCCAATAATTCACGACCCCCCCCCCCCCCCCCCCCGCCTCCATCAGTCCGACCACGCGACATATACGCCACTAACTGAACTGCAGTATGGAAATATAATTATGTAAAGACGATGGCAGAATTAATAAACATCATTTCTTCATTTAGCTCTGGCTGCACCCCCTCATGGACCCCTTACCTCATTTTCGCCCCCCCCCCCCGATCGAGATCGTCTTTGGCTTCGCGGCTACGCCCCTAAATTCTCTCCACCTCTCTCCCCTTTTCGCCACCACCTCTCCCTCTTTCTCTATTACAATCCCACTCATCAACGTTTAACAATATTACTTCTGTTTTCACGGATTGGATATTTCAATTTTGCCCTTCGTGACCGCGTATAACCCCAAACTCAAATGCAGTATAAAGTACCATGAGTATGATATATCTCCTCCCTGTCTTTCCCCCCTCCACCTCTCTCTCTCCCTCTCTATTATGTTTCCACTCTTTTTTAATTCTCTCTCTCTCCTCCTCTCCCATCCTTTTTTTTGTTAACCATTCCTTTTATCTAACCAAGTTTGTTCGCCCCCCTTCCCAAACAATATACTCGCACAGCCTATTCAAGAAATGAAAATATGAAATACGAAAGAAGAAAGAAAACACAGACAAAAAACGTTTTGGTGGTGAAAGAATGGAACATGTAGCTTTTTCTTTTCATCTATTCATACCCAATGGTGACAATCGAAAATGGGTCAAGCTTTTAGGGAGACATGTTCAAAGTTTCGATACCATATTTCACTTCTTTATCCTTTTTAATAATAGTAGAGAAAAGGAGCTCTTATTCATCATTAGAGTCTGGCGAATGGGTGCAACGGCCTACAGAGCATCGCACAGAAGCCTGAGCGTCAAAGGGGGTGAAAAAGGTTTCAATCTTGGTATTTAAAGGGATCTAGTAACTTTTTTTGTCATGTGCAAAATGGTGATGAATGGTTGATACAATGTGTATTGTTGTGATCTGATAATTATTTCCACTGGGTATTGTGTGAACATTTTCCAGTTAAATGGACGTTATACGGCCGAGTAATGAGCAAAAATGCAAAGTGATATTCGCCAACTCATTGCACTGACTTTGTACACGGTCACGACTACAAGTATCCAGTGGATAGTTTAATATCTGAACAATTCAATCGTAAATATCTTGTTAACGAAAGGGAAATTCGAAAAACTAAAACCTGCCCCATCCTTCTATCGTTAATACGAAAACAACAATGTATGAGGGAACCGATAGAATATCAAATTGGATTTTGAGGGTTTGGACAATGTTACTAGATCCCTTTAATACTCGCAAACGTGGACGTTAGTAACACGACGTTTCACGACAGGGGTGCCGCACGAGTTTGTCATGGGTGCTATCAAAATAATGACACGAAATGTTAAATGAAATGTATAGACATTCATATTATATACGAATTATGAAAAGGAATGTGAGAGATAAACAAGCTGCCACCACACATCTCATAATAACATCAAATGTTCCTTGTAAAACCCTCTGAAAAAAACATACAATTTTGGTTGTTGTCTGGTCTACTCCCAAGAACCGAATCGATTAAATATGTTTGATACATTATTGACTTGTTATTATTCTCTTTTAAAGGAGACTTTCAAAGTCAATGTGTAACGATGCGTATATTTAATAACGATTCGTTATGAGAATTAAATAAGGTATCATGAATCGATTTTAAAATCATTATACAATCAAAATTAAAGTCAAAAGTAAGTTAAACTCCGAAGAGTTATTCATTAACCGTTTCTAATAATAATAATGATGATGATAATAATAACATATCGAATCCGTAAGTCTAGAGAGAAATAATATTGCAACGTTTTATCACCCAAATGAAAATGAAACTATTATATAAACATATTTATTGGGATTTCAAAAAGTCACTTTGTAATTTCCTGTGGCATTATTCCCAATGCAGTTAATGGAAGTTTTTAGAAAGGAAAACATATTTTGTGATCAACACTTGTTTGAGGGGTTGTTTGTGCCTTTATGGACACCTCTATTGCCCTCTGCATTATCTTGCTGTCAACTGGTTCCGTGTCCGAACAATCTTTTCGACATTTTAAGAGGCGTAGCTAAGGGGAGGGGCAACAACAGAAAAGGCGGTGTGGGGTGGGGGGGGGGGGGGGGATTCACCCTCACTATACCTTCATTAAGTTATTGGGGGACGTAACTGACGCCATTTTTTATTTCGGATATGTCTTAGGTACTGAAGGGGATAACCTGTTTTGTGATAACCTCTTCTCAACTTATTTTTTCTTTTGGTGTGGGGCAGATTTACCCGTTATCATCTTGTATTACTGTTTAAATCTTTACTGGTAAAATTATTGGGGACACGTGCCCCCCATCCCCTCCCCCCTCCGTAGCTACGCAACTGCAGTAACCCGTTGTTGCGATGTGACATGTCACTGGAATTAATCTCTCTGAAGGGGAATGTTTGTTGCCAAAAATAAAGATGACGTCATTTACTTCATTATTCACTTTTATTGTCTCTACAGGTTGGGGGGGGGGGGGGGGGTGAATTTCTGAGGGGGCAACAACCCCCTTGCTTCTTATATAGCATCTACACCTGTTTCCCCCTCCTTGTAGTTTCCCAGTGGCAGTATAACCTGTTGTTGCGATGTGACATGTCACCGGGGTGATGATGTGAATGACCAGGAGTAAGCTAGGTGTCGGTGTTGGATGGATGGGGTGTTGGAGGAGGGGTGGCCGCGGGTTGGCTGCGGTCCGCATTCTTGCGATGGAGGGCGGCGACACAACCACCTCGGGGGCTCCGCGCGCCGGCCTAGCTCTCCGGTATCTAACCTTCACCGTGGACGTCCGTACCATGAACTCTATCTGGGTTGCCTATATATCCTGGTAGCGTAGCTAACCCCTAGCTCCATGGCCCGCTCCATGGGCTAGCTATCCAGTATCTTATCTCACCATGGACTTACACCACGAACTGCTCTATAATCATGGGTTGCCAATACTGGTATACTAACTACCCCCTCCATGGACCTGCAATTACGTTGTATGCCTGAAACGTCAATGTTTTTTCTAACTCCAAACTTAACCCCATTCAAACATAAACCTAACCCTATAGCCCTAATTCGAATCTCTATAACCTTAATCATAATCGCCAATCCTACAATTCTACACCTCTGAATTTATGATTTTGCTCGTAGACCAAACGGGAAGAGATTAAAATGATGTATAGACCAAGTGGTAAGATTTAAACCGATTCGGATGCTCAGCTAGGGCCCCAATTATTGATTCTTATCATTATCCTGATGTAACTTAAATCATATTTTGAAGATGATTATTATTCGAATATTTTTTTGGGGAAAAAACAAACGTCGGATGGAACGGAATGTGGACAGTTTTTTCTAAATTAATAGAATGAAAAAAGAAGGAAATTATACTTAAATATTTCATGTTTATTGCATACAATTATTATTGGCACCCAAACATAGATGGAACGTGGTCCATTCTCTGCAGATAACCTATCAAAAGACTTAACTTAACTTTCAGAGTATTTTTTCATTCATCATCTCATTTCCATTTTTTGGTGGCGCAAAGAATAGTCTTTCCTTATTGATCAAGGTGAAGGCTATCTGTAGCACGATACTAAATTGAATATAATTATGATCGCACTAAATCATAATTGTACTTTTTTTCAAAAAATATAGTACCGGTACCTGTTTTATGTGTAGTTGTTTCAGACCAAGTTTCTTAAACTCTGTCTTTTTCTGTATTATAGTTCTGTAACTGTTGCATGTTTACGAACTTGTTTCATTTTAAAAAATTTTTTTAAAACCGTGTTGTGAATTTTAATCATAATTTTTGGGGGACCGTTTCTATTTAATGTCGGGAATTTGGTAAATTTGACAGGGGAACAACTGCGCGCGGGCCGGGTTACAATGTTTTTACAAAAACACCGCGGAGGCCTGGCCCGAGAGGAGAAAAGGAGTTAAGTGGTCAAGTTTGGGGGTCGTGGAAGAATACCCGAAAGCCAAAAAAAAAGGGGGGGGAGGGGGGGTAGATATTTCCCTCTTTCTCGACCAACGACCTGCCGTTCATGACCTCTTAGATTGGGTGGGTTATTGTTGTTTGAAGGGTATGATTGAAAAGGGTATATATACAACACTCCAAAATGAAATTGAAATTGAACAAAATATGATAACAGGTTTGCATGTTTCTCTGCTTGTACTTGTAGAGACATTCAATTAAGCACAGACGTATGAAATAATTAATGCCGTTTGATTGAAGAGGGCGAAAACCTCAGATGAGTTGAAAGGTGATGATCTGTCTGTTCTTCATAATTGATTGCAGATATAATTATGCGATTAATTATGCGGGTATGATATAATAACTATTGTACGTTTGTTGTGTTCGACTGAAAATCGTATATTACACTCAAAATCCCTTTATAGAAAGAGAGGGAAGGGGAGATAGATCAGGATTATAATTATGTGCTTTTTAGAGACATCCGATTGACAATATCTGTTTTGTATTGTTGGGTTTGATTGAAAACGGTATACACCAAAATAAATTGAACGAAATGAAAGAAAGCTAGCACGGGTTATATATTCAAAATATGTTTAAAGTAGAAGCAAACAGTCAAAATAGACATGTTCAATTTAAATAACATCGGTGATATTAAACAAATTGCTTTGTATCTCCTTATATATATACGACTTATCTCTTTATCACAATTGGAGATCTCTGAACAGAAATTGAATTATGCATTTTTATCTATAGTTATAATTACCTTTCAAGGGTGACAAATTGATGGGATGCTTGAGAGGGACAGAGGATTAAACCCAGTCATTAAAAAAAAAAGACAAAGAAGGATGGTTTTCATTTTCTGACCAAAAAAAAGGTGATAAGATCGTATTGCTAGACCAAAGATAACGCCTATACAAGCCATCATTTGTTTATTAATAACAGACTAAAATAATTAAAGCTTTGATATTCTTTATGGGGGGCTAACGCGCGAGTAACGACCGACCCATATGCATGTTTCACCCCTTTCTTTACAAACTCTCAGTGTAAGGCCCGGTCACATATCACCGGATAGCATAAACGGATGCCTGACGAACAGACAATTTGCGAAATTAAATTATACGGTGGTGAAAGGCGTCTCCGTACGTGCACACAAAAATTAAGCCAGATAGAACAACGTACACCGCCTGACAAGGAACGGACAAGAAACGCACACTAAAGGAGACGAACGGATTGAAAATGTTACTCTCCGTCGGCCATCCGTTTACGCTATCCGGTGATATGTGACCGGGCCATTAGTAAATGTGTGATCTTTATGGAACTTTAATTGACAGATACATCACCGTCTAATTTGGGCTCTGTTTGAATACATTCTCTTTCTATTTGCTAATCGGGACACTCTTTTATTCCCCCTTTCAAAGGGAGTTGTAAAAGGAAAACCACACAAAACAGGCGTCTTGTGTTTGGCTGTGCATTGACACAAATCCATCCTTTTTCTTTTGTGTCTTATTGTCAGAGCGTTTAGATCTAGAATGAGCGATTTTGTCGTCCTAAACAAGTTCATTATCAAACTCCATTATCAGGCGCTGTAAGTGAACGACCCACATCGTGTCAGGGGAGAGAAGAAAGCAACACTTTTTGTTTTGCTCTTTTACTTTGAGAGGGGAAAATAACCTCGTTTAAACTTGTCTGACCTTTCGTACACCACAGCTCCTTTCCCCTCTCTCCTTTCCCCCCTCCCCCCTTCACCCTCTCCCCTCTCGCAACAGTTGCAGGTCTGTCTTGCTTTGAACTGTCCATACTTCTAGGATAGTATATAATTATAGATTCATCGATCTTCGCGCGAGACCTGTTCGTGTAAAGCGTTTCTATTATTTTCTCTTTCCAAACATGATTTTATTTCGCCTCAATATTCTCTTACAATTGTCATATAGTAATTACAGACCACACAATTATTAATTTCCGTTTCGCAAACTAAATTATATATCATCTTTGTCACTTTACATCACACACCTCCTGTACACATTCTCATTCGTTTAATTTACCCCCACCCCATCCCCATCCATCTCAATCATATTTTCACAAGTATCTCCTCCTCCTCTATCGACTCCTCCTCCACCACCACCACCACCTCCTCCTCCTCCTCCTTCTCCTCCTCCCCCTCCTCCTCCTCCTGCCCTCCTCCTCTTCCTCCTCCTCGTTTTCGTAATACTCCATTTCCTCCTTTCATCCTTCTCCTCCTCCTCCTCCTCCTCCTTCTCCTCCTCCTCCTCCTCTTCCCCCTCCTCTTCCTCCTCCTCGTATTCGCAATACTCCATGTCTTCCTTTCATCCTTCTTCCCCTCTTCCATTTGGTTTATATTGTTTGTGGGTTTACTAATAATATAATCACGCGGAAACTCTAATGTGTGCTAAGGAGAGGGATTGTGCCCAAATGAATCATACACAAGTACAAAATGCATTTCATAACAACCAATTTCACGTTTGAATCATCACCGAATTGGCCGATAGATGATCAACTATTCTTCACGTTTTTCTCGATATTTATCATGCAATCCGGCTGGTTCTCATAAGTTACACCTTCGCAAATTTGAGATCTAGGGGTGTTTCACAAAAATTCAAAGTTGAACCTAACTCTTAGTTGGACTTTACAATTATGGAAATCCATTTGTAGCCTTGAAAGAAAACATATTCTTAAGCAAACAAAAAATGCAAGAGTTTAAAACTTCAAACAAAAATGTATATCAATTATTTCAAGGCTCCTTGATAATATATAACAAGATTAACTGATTTGATCAAACTTTATGCATTTTCAAAAGAACTGTTTCAAAAATGTTAATGAAACTATCGATTTCAAAATAGTTAGGTTAAACTATAGTTAAGTTCAACTTTGAATCTTTGTGGAAACACCCCCTTGTAAGACTTAGATGGACAGATATTCAAAAGGTCTCTGCTATCTGGAATCCAATGACCCCTCGCCACCATGACCAGATCATCACCAACTTGGCTTTTCAATTCAAGAACTTCAATTTTTACCTCGACATTTCTCACGCATTATACTGGTTCCGCTAATCCGCAAGCTCGCAAATTAGAGCTCCGTATTTTAAAGATGGGCAGCGACTTTAGTAAGTCTGGATTTATGGATACCAATATTAAACTTCTCTCGAATATGACCACCACGACTAATATCCAGGCCAGTGTTGCCCCCTAGCTATCCTATACGCGGCCAAGTTTGACAAAATAAAAATGAATGGTGGTTGTTTGAGATAACAATATTTCGTGTCGGGTATGCGGCGAGCCTACGGCGGGTTTCACCCGCTTGTTTCTTTCGCTCAGACCCTCCTTAAATTTCCATCTATTATTATCATCACCACTATTTTCCTCTAAAGAGCGGTCCTTAAACTTCAAAACCCTCCTCCCACTTAATATGACGGGTATGCGTAATGGACAGACGGGGATGAATAGGGTTGGTGGTACGTGCTGCGGCCCCCCTTGGTACTTGATGGTGGTTGTTGGTGGTGGTGGTAGGCATGGTAGGGGGTGATGTTATAGGGACGGAGCGAGGAATTAGGGACCTAAAAAAAAAAGGTGAAAGTCTTCAAAAGAAAGTAACGCAGAAGCAGAATAATAATAATAGAGTCTAGAGAGCCGAGAGGCGGGGCGATGACCTGGGCGAATGTGGGTCGTGACCTACCTCTACATTCATTGACATCACTGGCATAGTCTGAATGTAGGGGGGGGGGGGGGGTCAATAGGGGGTGCAGGGGCTTCACGATGGGGGCAATCATCCCGTGTGGAAATGTTCATCCCTCATTACCCCTTCTGATAAATAATCAACATAATATAAGAGACAAATACACACATATTAATTTATATAATACAAAATATCACAAGTAGATTGTATTGACAGTTTACTTGAATACAAAACAAGACCGTGTTACATGTGAGATAGGGCTATACTATCGTGCATCGTCATCAATATCACCGTGCTGCCTAAGTTCTGCCTTGAAATGCTGGAACATCCTGCCCTTAATGTCCTCTCATGTCCCACTAATGCCCCCTAATGCCGCTCTTATGCCCCACCATGCCCCCTTATGCCCCTCTCATGCCCCTCTCATGCCCCACCATACCCCTTATGCCCCTCTCATGCCCCCTCATACCCCTCCCATGCCCCCTCATGCCCCACTCATGCCCCCTCATGCCCCATCCTGCCCCATCCTGCTCCCATCATGCCCCTATCATGCCCTCTCATGCCCCATCCTGCTCCCCTCATACCCCCTCATGCCCCCTCATACCCCTCTCATGCCCCCTCATACCCCTCTCTTGCCACCCTTATGCCCTCTCATGCCCCACTCATACCCCCTCTAGGTTGAACCCATCTACACCCCTGATTGACACCCGAGACCTAGATGATGTTTGTACCGATGGAGACCACGCTGGGCCTGGATTTGTATCAGAAGCAGGCATCCAGGCATCCAGGGGGCACGAATCTACACCCGTCATTTATCATTAAGTGTTGTGTTTTTGTTGTGCGGGAACACAAATAATACACGCACCGAAAGACATGTAGTTTGGTACTGATGGTGAAAACAATAACAATAAGAAGAAGAAGTTTTGAATTTCCATTCTCGTCTTTTTCCTCCACTCTCTCTCTCTTCTCTCCCCCGTTCACTCCCTCACTGACGTCCATTTAGTTTGATTTTATTATCGATATCAATGTAAAATAATGTAACAAATTTTCTCGACAGAGCTGATGTTAGTTATAACTATCGGAACATGTCTTACCCCTTATTAAACATTTTAGTCGTTAACTGTTGAGTTATACATTGTACTTTTATCAACTTTGACTTGGCTACAAAGCCGCACTTATCTCAGTATATTTGATCTAAGTTATGGGAGCAAATGAATTAGTGAGATTCGAACCAGCGACCGTCCCGACCCATGGTCCTGACGTTCTACCCCTGAGCTCTGACGAGCCCCCGTTGGTGGTATATACTGAATCTTCAACTCTCTCGGCTCTATATGTTACAAGTAAAACTGTAAAGGCGCGAACTACATTACTTTCAATTACTTTGGCGTAAAATATATATATTACATGTGCCTATACTTTCCAGCACGTTAATATCGCAGAGCGACAGAGCGGCTAGTTACCTGAGATGATATAATTATGACTAGCAATTAAAATATCCCCCAATCAGAAAGAGATAAGAACGAGACGGTAGGGGTAGAGAGGGGGAGAGGATGAGAGGAGGGGGGGGGGGGTGTAAGGGAGAGAGGGGAGGTGTAAAGAACAGAAATTGACAAGCCGGGGCGGATCGATGTACATCTGTAATCCACGGCGTTTCTTAAAGGAATCCATCGATATTACAAGCTAGTGGGATAATGGGGTCTGGGTACCAGCGGGAATGAATGAAGGAATTGCTCATGGATTTTCCACCCCTTCCCAATCGATGGGGGCATTCTGATCGACGTAATTATTTCTTCGCAAAAACGCGAGAGAACAAGCGTTATCCCGTGTACCATCTTGAATGGAGGTACAAGACTGCGCCGTCACTAAACGCTGTCTTAAAGGGATCTAGTAACATTGCCCAAAATCCACAAATCTTAAACTGAGAACTCTAACGGTTCTCACATACCGCATTGTATTCGTACGGTATTTCCAACAGAAGCATACAACAGGTTTCGGTTTGTCGAATTCCCCTTCCGTTAAAAAGATATTTACGATTGAAGTGTTTGGATGTTTGATTATCCACTGGAAAGTTGTATAACCGTGTATAAAGTTGGTGCACTGAGTTCGCGAATATCACTTTGCATTTTCGCTCAATACCATCCATTTAACGTGAAATGTTCACGCATTACTCAGTGGACATAACAGATCACAAACACACACATTATATCAACCATTCATAACTTTAAATATCACCTTTAACTCATTGGTTATGCGAGGATTTCGAAATATAGGAGAAATTGGATTAAGAAAGGCGGACCACTGAAAGGGGCGCGAATTTTTGTCATGTCTTTAATTCAAAGCACCAGTGATCGATATCAGTTAGATGATCGATATTCAGTTGACGTATTAATATAAAAAGAGAAGAAAGGATATACTATTCTTTGGGGGAACACGATCTATGAAAGAACTGGTCCTCTTGTTTCATTGAAATATTTCTTTTTAATGTAGTGGAACTTTTTTTGGTTAATGTATTGGCAAACTTTCGCAGAATCGAGCGTCGAATCGAGTGCTGATCGATCTACGGACTAGTCAAACTGTTGGGCCAACAAGCTACGCGCTCCTTTTGTACCCTCTCCCCTTAATACCATTAATAAAAGTGAAGAAAGGCAAGTAAAGATGTTACCCAGGGCCGGATCGATCCCCTCAGAAAGACAGGTACAACTGGGGAACAATGGCTGACCGGTGGTCCTCTATTCAGGGACAGAGAAAGCCCGGGGTTTTAAGCTCCCTAAATATTTGGAGTGGTAAGCGTCAAGGTATTCTAGTGGCTTCAGTAATCCGACAGCGCGCTGTAGAACATCATCGGGTATTGAAAGTGGCGCGAGGCAAACCAGGGCCCGAATTCGAACATACAGTTTATTATAAGAACAGAAGGTGCATTAATCATTAAAAATGCGTAATGTCGTTAGCATAGAAAGTAGATATTAAACTGAATGTTAAATTCAAAACAGAACAGAGAGAGAAAGAGAGAGACAGTGACGGAAATAAGACACTTAACAAAAAGAAAAAAGGAGACAAGCCAACACCCTAAATGACATGTACCATTACCATTCGCGATCATTAATATACTAATTCCATGGATTGGACACGATCCCCCGTGATAGGCAATGGGTTAACGCGTTAAGCCCGGCGCAGACAGAGCCGACTCGACCCGATCCGACTGGTTTCAATCAGGCTAGAGGTGGGCCCGGTCGGTCGGATCCGTTTCATCGTGTTGAATCGGCCACAACTGGCATCCGACTGTCTCTCGACTGGCAAAATGTGTGTCGCGAGGCACTGAAAACTGAGCCGATCCGAATCAAAAACAGCCGAATCGGGTCGAGTCGGCTCTGTCTGCAGAGGGCTTTATGTGAGACGGGCCCGTTTATCTTGTGAAGATATGAACTTAAAGGGGTAGTACAGTTTTGGTAAGGCTGAACTTTAGTATATAACCAAAACCTGCACATTTACATTACAAACTAATATTTATAACCCCACCATGCTCGAAAGTGTATACAAAAATACAAACGACTAAGTAAAAAGCCTGTTATCATTCAAAAAGCGCCATTAAAACACAAGCGGGCGCTCTCTAATAAGGCATTGGTTTCAACCATTTTTCATAAAAAATTATGCATGTGATGTTTTGTAGAAATAATGATTAAATAGAGAGATCATCAACAACTATTTAAAAACCGCTTTTGAAAATTTTTGAAAAAAGTGTAAGCATTTTTTAAAAAAAATTCAAAAAATCATCGTATTTATTTGGGGCCCAAATAATTAAGATCGGATATATTTATTGATATTTCAGCCATTTCTGAACCGATTTTGACCAAATAAAGTTTATTCTGCCATTAAAATTGCATGTTCTTTCAAATTCGACACTCAGTTTTTCATTACCTTACGAAAAAAATGTGTTGTGCAGCGCCCTCTCTACAAAAACTGAACTACCCCTTTAACCCATTGTGTATGAAACACAACTTGACCATGTTTTAACCCAACGGAAATTTCAATATCAAAAAGTTAGTTACTTAAATGTGGTCACGGACAAGTATATAAGAGTATGCGTCAAGTATATGTCGTTTCTTTATCAAACATAATTAACTTTCTCATTTTTGTCAGACAAAACAAAGAGATTTTCACTTCGTATTGAATTAATCATGCAGTTACTATTAATTGTTTGTTCAAGAAAAGAGGGATACCCTATGGTTTTAATGGATTAATTCCATATTTTGTAATAGTTCGAGGTGCCGTTCTATTTGATCATGATTCCATTACACCAACGAGTCTCAGACAAGACATGACAAAGCCATCGATGCTGTTTCTAGGCAACGAAACATCTTTGCTTAATTTGATCTTGTTAGCATTATTTCCTGTTGACTTACCGTTGTTTCGAAACAACGTAAGTACTACAAAATTCAAAATAATAATTATGTTGTGTAATTGATTAGTTTGTTTTAATATATGGAACAGACGACCACGGAGAGGGTTAAATATGTTAAGCCCCGACATTAAATTTAATGAAAGTGGAGTGTCTCGATCGGCTTCAAATTGATAACGTTCCCCTTCGCTGGTTAAAGACGTTTAATTATTAATCCCGTTCCCTCTTTCATGCCTGGTCATTGATATTCCAATCAAGGCCCCCGCGCGGTTTGAGTCTACCTCAAACATCAAAGAAGGGTATATAGCAACGATTATTGGACTGACGTCTTTAAAACAAAAGGGGGTAAAATTCCGACCCTGTACGCCAGATCCAGATAATTCAATATAAGACCAGGACCAGCAAGACACAATGGATAGGATTATCAGGAGAGGGGTAAAAGGGAACACAAGAATAAACACAAAAAAAAAATCATTTATCGATTGATCACGCGCTCTTCGATTAAAACGTTCCACTTTTCTTTTCTTACCCCTCATGTCTTTTGAGATGGTTTTGAAAAGGAAGAGACGTTGCCACCTGTTGCCGGGGCTGAAACTTCTATCAATTATTTAAGGGGGGTTAACAATGGGTGCAGTGAGTCACCCCCTTTAACTTTCTTACTCTCTATAATATCTATCTGTCCTTCATTGTTGAGCCACATCACATACCATTGCTCTCCCCTGCCAATGCCCCCAACACAATATACATAAGTTATCGATCAGGCACTGGAGAGGGGATGGGGGAGGGGTGCAGGGGGTTATGAATGTCGAGATGACGTGTGTGTGTGTGTGCGTGCATGCGTACGTGTGTGCGCGTGTGTGAGTGTATGTCTGTATGTCTGTCTGTCTGTCTGTATGTATATGTGTACATGTATGGGAGTATGTGTTTGTGTGTGTGTTCGTTTGTGTGTATGTATGTATGTATGTATGTGTGTGTGTGTATGTGCGTATGTGTGAGTGAGTGTGTGTGTGTGTGTGTGTGTGTGTGTGTGTGTGTGTGTGTGTGTGTGTGTGTGTGTGCATATGTGTGGGTGTATGTGTGTCTGTCTGTATGTATATGTGTACATGTATGGCAGTATGTGTTCGTTTGTGTATAAGTGTGTGTGTATGTATGTGTGTGTGTATGTATGTGTGTGTGTTTATATGTATACGTGTTATTTGTGTGTATATATATGTCTGTTTGTATGCGTTCGTGGTTAGTCATTATGTGTGTTGTGCAGGCCTATAACTTTTAAAAGAGAGTAAGTATGAAATGTGCGTGTATCCGCGTTTTCTTGACGATGTCTTTAATATAGTTTGTGCTTTTGTTTATCCGTGCGTGTATTTTTTCCGCCTGACTTGTTAACTAAATTTAGTATCATACTTGTGAAAGCGATTTATTCCCCAAAGTGGTAGGCGTCGGTCCTTTCTCATCAAGGTAACGGCACCTTTTATCCGTTCTTATGGCTTTCTTATTTCATTTTCTTCATTGAACTCGAGAGAAGCCAAGGTGATAAAATGGATTACGAATTCAGAATCGAAGGGATTTTGTGGTCCAAAGTCATGAAAGTCAAGCGGCTTAAAGATGAATAACGGAAAAGAGCCAGAATTTAAGGAAGCCAAAGTGTTGTAATGAACCGAATAGTTTATCTTCTTTAGCTTCTTTAGCCTGTCTTCTTTATCGTGCTTGCTATTCATCTTCCAAATAATGATTTCAAAACCCGGGCCTTTTCAGTACGATTTCTATTTTATATGCTTAAAATTGCTTATTTGGCATGTGTTATTACTACTTTTAATATTTCAATATGTAAGAAACATTCAGGGAAAATTCTCGTTTCTTTATCAAAGTGGTCGGTTAGTGACTCGGAAGACCAATATAAAATGCATTAACATCAATTTGGCATGTTTGGAGTGTAAACACAACGAATTATATGAATATGTTCATTTGTAAGTATATACATATTACCTAACCTGAGTCCGATTTGCTCTTTTTCTAGATAATACTTTGTGTTTAGCTGATTTACGCATCATACAAATTGGTAAGTTCCAGGGCGCCATTCATATCCGTATTTTGTCAAACATAAAGATTTAAGTCCCCAAAGGATGCCAAGAAATCTGTTAAATCCGGTTCTAAACCCCGGCTACAATCTTTTAAACATCCGCAATCGCATTTGGAGCATTTATCCCGATATGTTTGGGGTATTACTAAGTACCGTATAAGCATTAAAGGTATCTAGTAACATCGTCAAAATCCACAAATCTTACTTGGAACTCAAGTGGTTCTTTCATACTTTGTTGTATTTGAATTATCAATAGAAGCAATGGAGCAATGGTTTGGGTCTTTCGAATTTCTATTTCGGTAAAAAAAGACATTTACGATTTAAGTGTTCGGATTTTAAATTTTCCACTGGAAAGTTATAACTGTGTACAAAGTCAGTGCAATGAGTTAGCGAATATCACTTTGCATTTTCGCTCATATCTGTTTCACATGAAATTTTCACACATTACATTTACTCAGTGGACATATCAGATCACAGAAATACACATTAATCTGTGTCAACCCTTCGACAAAATAACAAAGATACAAGATCCCTTTAAAGTAAGCGTTTATCAAGTATACCGACACGGGATATTATGAAGAGATTTTGACGTGTGTAATCTCCCATAATCGTGATGTGAAAATCTGGCTAAGAAGATGCTCATCCGATCGAGTGGTAACTGCAGACTTTCGCCATTGCTAAAATTCTCCCTTAAATTATTTAAGAGAAATACAATTCTTTCGTTGAAAAAAAAACGTAAATCGCTTCACGGGTTCATGTTTGGCCACGTAAGACAGTATAAATTTTGTGCGTGCTTTTCATTATTAATTTTGGTACACCCTAAAACTTATCCCGAAATTCCCATTTAAAGCTCAGGTGATCCTGATTGTTGTACGAGATGCAAACGTAATGGTGTTTATATTTTTTGTATAAATGTAGTAAAAAATATGTTGTTGGAAAGAAAATATCGCGATATGCATAGCGCTGCCGTTATATTTTATTTTACAAACAAAATTGTAAAGAAAAAAGAGAAATTAAATTGGCAACAATAGTCACCTTTAACTGATTGCCATTAAACTATAACAACAACAACAACAACAACAGCTGTACCTTGCTTGTGTGTGTGTGTGTGTGTGTGTGTGTGTGTGTGTGTGTGTGTGTGTGTGTGTGTGTGTGTGTTGTTAACATGGACATATATTGTTTATATATATTTAATTGTAAATGTTATATTTGGAGGAATAAAAATCACTTTTAAAACAAATTCGTGTGTGTGTGTTTTGTGTGGGTGTGGCTTCTTTAAATCACATCACGGGTTTCTGTTGCGATATTTAAGACAGTACAAGTAATTGTCCCTGCATGCTGTTTACTTATTTTTGTTGTTTTGGTGGGTTTTTAACACCCGATTTGGCATCTTATAGGCCTCCTAATTGAAAGCTTAGCGGTACGAGGCATGACTGGTCAGCCTGCCCAGTGGTGCGGGTCCGGCAGACATGGTAAATCTGGACTGGCGACTTGGCGGTCAGTCATGAGCGGACAGGGGTGAATTGCTGGTGCAACTGGTATATAGCGTGCAACCGCAACACTCATTGAACACAATAGTACTCGAAATTCGATGCTAATTTGAGATGTTAAATACTGTACATTTTATTCTGGGTTACGGTAGTTTATTATCAATTTATTTCAATAAATTGTCATATAAACACTTTCACCATGCACCTTTATTGAAACATGTTGTATTCATAAATAGGTATATGATGTGTAATGATGCCGCGTGGCTAAACATGACAATCGAGACCATTTTAAAAGCAGAACTCAACAAAAATGTCAAATGTTTTAGATACGTCAATCATTTTTTTGTAATTTCGTCATATAAAACAGAATGAACTATATTATAATAATTGTTAACATTGTTCAAATGAACAGCAATCGCCGAACAAGCACAGAGAGGGCGACAGCCATGAAGAAAAACAAATGATTATGCCATATTGTAAAAAGCAAAAGGGCTTGCAAAGTCAATCAAAGTAAAACAAGGAAGAATATATGTATTCCTTTATTTTCTTTACGATTTTTTTTAATTCCTGAAATGAAATCGAAACGTAGACCAGGAGAGCGAGCAAACTGTAGAAACTAAATACAAAATAAAAATTGAATTCAAACATATAAAGGAAACTGACCAGAACTATTTTTAATCAAATAAAACAATAAAATGAGAGACATTAAATGGTAATAAACTTGAGAGGAGGAAGTCGTAAAAAAACCCATGAGGGACTTGTAGTTGTAAATGTCAAAAGAAAGAAACAAAATTACAATGAAATAAAGAATAAAGGAGAAATAGAAGGAGTCCATCGTAAAAATGCACGAAGGGTCTTGCAAGTAGGTGAAGAAAAAAGTGAAGGATAAATAAATTTTAAAAAAGAAGCCTCTTCGATCCCTTGGCAGTATATCGATCTCTGCATCGACCTGTTGTAGGCGACATCTTTAGCGAGAACATTGGTGGCACAAAGGATGCACGTGTCGCAAGCCCTCTAATCGGCTCAGCGCCCCATTCGACAGGGCTTCACCCCTATTCACGCACCCCTCACCCCTATTCACGCACCCCTAACCTCTATTGATGCACCCCTCACCCCCTATTGTGCGCCCCTGTCCCCGTCTATGCACCGCTCATCCAGGCTCATCCCTTTATGCGGTTGGTAATCCCCTTGTACCGCCAACAAAGGATCGAAAGTCTTGGAATGAGAGGATTACGGAGTGGTCTTCTTCTTATTCTTCTTCTCCTTTTTTATTTTATATTATAGTATCAAGAGATGAGATGAATAGAATAGAGGTTAGATCAGTGGGGAGGAATGCCGCCAGCCTGTCTCCATTGATCAGTGGTGGTATAAGGGGGGGGGGGGGGGGGGGGGGCAGTGCAGTTCCGTATCGGAGCGCCACGGCGCCCACAATGCTGCAGTTGTGTGTGTGTGTGTGGGTGTGATGGTGGGTGTAAGTTTCTGGGCGGTGAGATGATGCGTGCTTGGTGCGCGAATCATCATCACCCGATGTGATGAGAAGAGAGGAAAATATGTGAATCCCTTTTGCTCCTTCTTAGAAAAATGGTCAAGCAAATTCCAAACCAAAATAAACAAACACACATACACAAACAAAACAAGCAGACTAACGTATTATTAAATCCAATGAAGGGCGTGCATTCAATAACGTGTTCTCACTGACATGTAATTATTACAAAGCAAAATATTTGGAAAACTTGAATTATAAAGTGTTTACACTGGCGTTTGCATTGTAACAGACATCTAATTCATTTTTAATTACACTTTTTCCGTCGCTGTTGCATTTTGAGCTATATCAACACAGAAATAAGAATATATACATGTATTAGAACAACACAAAATAAAATCAGACTTGGCGTAAATTGGTTTAAAATTTAAATAAAATGTATAACCATGTTTTGTTCTCCTTTTCTTTGCATGATTTCCTCAGATTCCATCAACCTATACAAAACATACGATATGAATAGTTAAACGTACCATAAGGTAACCAATATTCATAGTTTGAAATTGAAACAATTAACATTATTAAAAAAGGGAATTCAGCTTTTTTTAAAAGTTTAATAAGAACAAACTATTTTTTTGTTATATTTGCGACTGTTTGTTTCTTCATCTAATTTCCGAAATAAATTTAGAAAAATGAACTAGAGCATGCAAACTCAAATAACCTGTAAAAAATATGTGATTAAAAAGAAAGATACTAAAATATATTTCCTTTCCCCTCTCTAGTTATCTCTCTCATTATCATTCGCGTATACACTATCTCTTTTTGTTGTGTTTACTTTACTTTGTATCGCTATCCAATCGCTACTCGCTTCTTGATTTCCTAAATTGAATTCTGACATTTTATGACACTTTTTTTTCTCCTCGATGTTTACGATGAGCTCTTGTTTACATCCACTCAGTTCCGCTCGATCTACCACAAATAGAATCGGGGCTCCATGGAGCACAATCCTGATCCCCTAGCGACCTTCCTAAGAACTCCGATATACATTTAGAACAATTTTCTTTCACTATTCCGTCGGGTGAGAGGCAGAAAAGCGTAAAGTCGATTTTTGATAAATGTATAGTTATGTATTCCATAATGATAATAATAATAATAATAATAATAATAACGGTTATTTATATAGCGCTATTCCCGTAATGACCAGAGCGCTTTACATTATTATTACCCCGATCAACGGATACACACTGCATTCATTCCTGCACACAAAGTGCACATTCTCCACTCCCTAGGGAGTATTCCTTCCAGTTCCCTGTATACCATCTTGTATATAGGTTGGAGGCTTGGAGCCTCCTGTTTTAGATAATAATTTTATGTCTTACTTTTGGAACATTCTATACAAATATTAAAGAGAGATAAAAGCTAGTTTCAGCAAAGCTCTAACATTTTAAACATGACAAAGTGACTTAGCACTGTTCTCTTTCTCAACCGACGAATTTTCATATTCTATACATTATTTTCACCACAACGAAACTCTGACATAATATTACATTATACGAACCCGTCTGCATCTTTTATCGTGTCCATATCGGACCAGAGAGTTGGGAGAAGGTATATGGAAAAAGATGCAATATTTTTGTGTACGATCCTGCGTTCACACCAAATGTTAGCAGACATTCCCCATATTCTAAGTTAACCCGTTTCGTCCTCTAGATACTGACATTCCTGTGTAAAGAACATACATCATATACGATGGATACCAAAAGTTCATTTAGCCAAAATAATTATGATTAATAATTATGTGCATGTGGATTACAATTCTTAACTAATTTACAAAAAGCCTAAGTAATATTTTGAGACACATACTTATCTGTCTCGGAGTTCTATATAATTGTTTTGCAAGAGTACTTCATGTTCCATCAAATTTTCAACATTATAACATTTTTCGAATATGATTTTAACAAATAAATTTTAAAAATACAAGCCCTCTTTATTTTGCAACCATGAATATGGAAGAATGCGGGCCACTGGGTCCTGTGTGGATGATTTTTTTTTTTTTAAAGTAGAATCTACGTGCTTTTTTTAATTTTAATTTTTTTTTAAAGAATAAAGACCATAAAATAATTTTGAATCTGAGAACAGAATTGCGAGACGCTGTGTCCCGGGGGGTGTTTCACAAAGATCCTAAGTTGAACTTTACTCTAAGTTGGACTTCAAAAACTATGGAAAGCTGTTAATTTCTTTGAAACAAAATTGTAAAAGTTATTTTTAAAGGCATAAAATATTGGTTACAAAAATTAAATATTTTCTATTATCAAGGAGATTTCCCTTTCTTGGTGTAAAATTTATGAAAAGTCCAACATACTTGCATTTTTGCTTTTGAATATATATTTTATTCTGAGGCTACACATGGCTTACCATAATTGTTAAGTTCAACTTAGGATCTTCGGTGTGAACACAGCGTTCACCTTGCTCCGCACCATCCCTCCTCAACCCCTCGCGCTGCCGTCGGATTGTCCCGCGACGATCCCCGTATCTAATCGCCATTATTCGCTAGACAAAATCACTGTTGTCTCTCGGGTTCTGTTTCCCCCTGTTTTCTTTCTTGTTTTGTTTTATTTTATTATAATCTATTAATCCTCTTCTTCTTTTTTTCTTCTTCTATTATTTACAACCTTTATTTCGATCCAAGAATAAGAAGAAGGAAAACAAAAATAACGGAATTGTTAAATCTGTTTTAAATCGGATTTGACGGCGGGTTTACTAGATATTTTTCCTTTGCGCACCATTGGAATAAACAGTGGGCATTGTTACATGGTTACGCTGGGATAACGATATCCGGTAACAAGACGACTACTTGTAGTAAGTAAGTAAACACGTCCGAGATTTGTTCCATAAAAACGAACAAAATGAAGAAGAAAATGATTTTTTTTTAAGGGAGAAAAAAAACAACTTTTACTTCTATATCATCATTTCAAGGAGACGTTTTGAGGACATGTACACACACTATAGTTCGGTTCAACAAGAGTTTAAATGTTACGGCTTATGTTTTTGTATGATCGTAATGTTTTTCCGTCTCCCTTCTATTGGAGGTCTTTATTCAATGTTAATAACATTAAAGAGACTAAATCGGAGTTTACAGAGGGCGTTTTATAAAATGGACTTACAGGTATATAGGCGTCATGTTATAAATACGCAACGTCTCGCACTCTGTAGATTACGAGAGTTCCATCAGGTTTCATGAGTGTTGCGCTCAGCCAGCCGCTCACCAAGATTCCGCTTGGTGTTGAAGGTATGGCGTCGTTTTTTTTTAACGACGTGGTAGCTTTATATCAAGAGCTTTATATACAGATTAATTCAAGTTACTACACACACAATAATAATAGGGGCACAATAATATAACATAGATTGCATATGCATCATTATTGTCATCCAGTACAACTATGCATAGCCTAGTACATGTGTGTAAAGGATTGTGTCGTATTTTCGGAAAATTGTTTGTGTATGAAAAATGTTTCTTCCCATGTTTATTTTATTCAACTGGCAGCAAAATACATTTTGCAGTACATTCAAGCCACATAAACTTTAAACATGGCGCACCATTTATTATTATTATTATTTTTTTAAATTTTATTTGTTGTATTTATTTATTTGTTTTAATTTGTTTTTATTTTTTATTATTATTATTATTTTTTATTTTATTTTTTTTTTTGGGGGGGGGGGGGAGAAGGTGGGCAATACAAGGCAAAGAAGACGTCGAAATGTTTTGTATTTCCCATCATGAGTATAGAGTATAGCAACATGACCCGACATAAATACTTAAAGGC
>JBAMJV010011667.1:0-28730 GCA_037951105.1 Echinarachnius parma
TGTATGCGTTGGGTACATATTTATTAGTGTGTCAATTATTTGTTTTCTTCGTGAAATATATTTCTAATTTCCGGTCCATCAAATTATAACACGCTTTCCCAGATACAGTCAATGTTAAGCCCGAATTTCCTATCTAGGTAAGCACCAGATTGCATAATTTCAAGTCCAAAAATGCAAAAGCTCCCTACCGTGGGAGGGGGTGACCCCCTCCCACACCCTCTCCCCGCTCAGTCACTTCGCTCCCTCGTGCTTGGTTGCTTCGCTCCCTCGCAATGTCTCACTCTCACATCTCGCTCAAAGTTGACGCGCAGCCCTGTGCACGTGGTTGGGCATGAGCCCCTAAATATATGTTACACTACCTTCAGTTTTTAGTGATAGCCATATATCGGGGAAATGTGGTGAGTGATAGATTGTATGTGTTGTTGTTGTTGATGATGAAGCATACACATACGGCAGTCACCAGCACCCAATACAAAGTTCACTAATAGAAATAAGACAGTTGCAACGACTGAATAAAAGAATGTCCACACAAGTGATGTAGAATTTTGGATGACGTCATTATTGAAAGTAAAAACAAATGTCCAAAAGATCTATTGCACGATGATTAATTAAAATCCATGGTTATAAAGTTCAGTTGGCCTGAATGAAATGCGCGTCCGCGGAAGAGATGAGATATGATCGATGAAAACGATGAAACGCGAGCGTGCGTGAAGAAGACGATGTCGAGAACAAGAGTTCGAAGATGATGAACGCGAAGGCGTGGAAAAAGGTCGATATTCAATATTCAGTTCCATCGTTGAACAAGCACGTATACGATGTGGCTGCTATGATCTCCGGCGTGTTGCCGTGGAGAGAAGCTATATAGCCTAAACGCTGGCTATAACGTGTCCGTTAGATAAAACACAAATTATGAAGAGCGGAGAAGTAATGAAGGTCCGAAGGGCTCAGTAGCTGAGAAGGATGATGATGTCGAAGAAGACTAAGAAGAAATGGTGATAGTTTAACGCCCCATGTCGGTCGGCGGACTCTCCCTTGATGTGAAGAAGAAATAGGCATGAATTGTAAACCCGTAAATACAATTCATGGTGGCCATCATGAGTCTAATGGTGACTCATATGGGTGAAGAAGAAGAGCTAAAATAGGTGTTGCTCGGACGAATGATGAAGACAGAGTGAAGAAAGCATGGCTTGCTGTAAGCGAATGTGTAGAAGCCATGAGGTGCAGTGAGGATCGAACAAAGAGATCCTTATCAGCTGAGTGAAGCAAAAAGACCAAGCTAGGCAGGAAATGACTTCATCTTAAATGTAAACAAGATGAGTTAAAGTTTCACTAGCTGGTACTGGTAGAGGATGAGATAACCCCTCCTTGGTGGAGTTGGTATATGAATCAGCTGTGTACAGCGATCAGTGTTAGTCTATTATTCAGACTGTGATAGCTAGGTGAATAGAGTCACTACAGGAGCCTCCTCCTAGATTGTTGAAAGGTTGAAACGATCGATGTCGATGACGAGGGATGAAAAGTAGGACTCGATGAACATTGATGATACACGTGAAGATGATGCGAGAAATGTCAAATAAAGAAAGAAGTTAAACTTGTATGGAAGACATTTGTTGACGAATGATAAAGTCCATTTTCGAGGTCGATGTCGTCGTCGATCTCGATATCCGCAACGGGCTCCAATCACGTCGGGGTCACCACTTTAGTGATAGCCAT
This sequence comes from Echinarachnius parma, assembly GCA_037951105.1. Lineage (NCBI taxonomy): Eukaryota > Metazoa > Echinodermata > Echinoidea > Clypeasteroida > Echinarachniidae > Echinarachnius > Echinarachnius parma. Next base: position 1,714 of record JBAMJV010011667.1, read on the forward strand.
ATATCGGGGAAATGTGGTGAGTGATTAGATTGTATGTGTTGTTGTTGTTGTATGATGAAGCATACACATACGGCAGTCACAGCACCCAATACAAAGTTCACTAATAGAAATAAGACAGTTGCAACGACTGAATAAAAGAATTGTCCACACAAGTGATGTAGAATTTGGATGACGTCATTATTGAAAGTAAAAACAAATGTCCAAAAGATCTATTGCACGATGATTAATTAAAATCCATGGTTATAAAGTTCAGTTGGCCTGAATGAAATGCGCGTCCGCGGAAGAGATGAGATATGATCGATGAAAACGATGAAACGCGAGCGTGCGTGAAGAAGACGATGTCGAGAACAAGAGTTCGAAGATGATGAACGCGAAGGCGCGTGGAAAAAGGTCGATATTCAATATTCAGTTCCATCGTTGAACAAGCACGTATACGATGTGGCTGCTATGATCTCCGGCGTGTTGCCGTGGAGAGAAGCTATATAGCCTAAACGCTGTGCTATAAACGTGTCCGTTAGATAAAACACAAATTATGAAGAGCGGAGAAGTAATGAAGGTCCGAAGGGCTCAGTAGCTGAGAAGGATGATGATGTCGAAGAAGACTAAGAAGAAATGGTGATAGTTTAACGCCCCATGTCGGTCGGCGGACTCTCCCTTGATGTGAAGAAGAAATAGGCATGAATTGTAACCCCGTAAATACAATTCATGGTGGCCATCATGAGTCTAATGGTGACTCATATGGGTGAAGAAGAAAGAGCTAAAATAGGTGTTGCTCGGACGAATGATGAAGACAGAGTGAAGAAAGCATGGCTTGCTGTAAGCGAATGTGTAGAAGCCATGAGGTGCAGTGAGGATCGAACAAAGAGATCCTTATCAGCTGAGTGAAGCAAAAAGACCAAGCTAGGCAGGAAATGACTTCATCTTAAATGTAAACAAGATGAGGTAAAGTTTCACTAGCTGGTACTGGTAGAGGATGAGATAACCCCTCCTTGGTGGAGTTGGTATATGAATCAGCTGTGTACAGCGATCAGTGTTAGTCTAATATTCAGACTGTGATAGCTAGGTGAATAGAGTCACTACAAGTTCATTGGAGTCCATATTCATGGACACATGTTATAGTGAACAGTTGACACAGCAAAGATTTGTACATGTATACACAGTGCTTATTATTGGACTTATTGTTTTTTTAAAACATTTTTTTAACCCGTTCCCTCCGAGTTTCAGAAATCCCCATAGACTTTGTTTACAACCCACCCGGATCCCGTAGCCAAGAGTTCAAAGATAATCAATCTTGAGAATGTACACTGCTGTGTTGTTGCATACTACATGTGTGAAATTGGAAAGTGTGTCGTATTGTTTATAAGTGTCAAATGTGGAATTATGATTAAAAAGGTCTAGTGTTTTATAACGGAGTTGTCGTGAACTTGAGTGTATGTATAATTATATTCACTATTCAGTCTTCTTCGGTCCAATATAACATATTGCCGTAGTTTGTTCCATCTGATCTTCAGAATGCGTCTCCAGGACTGCAACTCAAATGGTCAAATTACTTCTTGTCGGTTTGAGTGATGGTCCATGCTCCAGTTGCAATACAAGGACAATCCAGACCAGAGTTTTTACTAGTCTCTTCTACAGTTTTATATTTATCTTGCGAGTGAAGATTCTCACCTTCTACATTAAAGCATTAAATGTTATTCCAGAACGTCTAGTTCTGACCGCTTTGGAACACCTTCCATTTCCGTACAACACACTAACCAGGTAATAGAACTCCTTAACCCTTTGTTAATTACTTGTCTGTTAAGAGTGATTATCAGCTTTGTTGATAGTTTCCTAAATTATCCCCAATATCACACAACATAGACGATGATTTACGTCCACCTCACCATTTGTCATCATCATCATCGTCATCATCATCATCATCATCACCAACGACATCATCATAAGCACCACCACTACCACCATCATCCTCATCATGCCAATCATCAGCTGCAGCAGCTGCTGTTACGCAGTACGCGATCATCTTTCTTATCATCATCACCATTATCATCACCATCATCATCACCACCATTTTCATCACAATCATTTTCATCATCATTATTACCATCATCACCATCATCACCTCCATCATCATCATCACCTCCATCATCATCATCACCATCATCATCATCGCCATAATCATCACCATCGACGACATTCGATCATTATCATCATCACCAACATCGCCATTCCAATTACCAATCTTACACCATTATTACCACCACCACCACCAGAACTACGAGCAAAGTATGTAATATTGGCTCCCTAATCATCTTCGTCGTTGTCATCTACTTTATTTTAGTTCATCACGAAAGTCTCTACCATCACCACTATCATGCCTGTAGCCAGTAATGAGTTATGTAGTACTTCTAGCGTTGCCACTATTACCATTATAAGTAGCAGTAGCAGCATGATCATAATTATATTCACCATCACCATCGTCATTACGATTGTCAATAACACCACCATTAACATCATCATTATATATCAATGATCAAAATAAACATAAATATCATCACCTTTAACATCACAACTATCATCATAATAACTATAGCTGAAGAGGCGTCATTATTATCGGTACCACAGACTCTGCATTGACATATTTTTAAACATATTAAATAACGAGCATTATAACACGGCTCTGGTAAATTCAGTAACGTGATTGGTTAAATCCTGTCACGTGACTATTCATTAAATTTCAACAAACATGCACGACCGTGCAAAACAGGGTGCAACCCCATGCATTACTCGTTTTCGTTGCGCAACTTTTTGCACGGCTATGACGTCACAATGCTTGTTTACATAGTTCTATCGGAGACAAACTTGCGAAAGTGATAAAAAAAAAGATGGAAAAAGCTTCGTTTTGTAAATTATCGGTATTGTAGTAAATCAATCTTAGCAGTTTCGTAAATTATATGGTATGTGGTTTGATATTGGTAAGTTTTGGAATGGAAATGCATAAAATGCTTTGATAATTCTCATTTTACGGGAATTTTTTTCGGCAATTTCTGGTGGACTGCGTTTGATCTGCTGAGCTTCACATTCAGTGAAGCGAGTGCAGGTAGTCGGATGGTGAATTTTGTAAATTCATCACACTCTAGAGGGTAGATAGACTGGGTTTGTGGCATGGCAAGTCTGTTTTTTAAAAATCCAGCAAAATAAACGATTCCGTGGTTGAGCTCGTGTTATAAAACAAATAATACACGGTCTCAATTATCGTGCATCGTGTAAATGCATCGCGCTCTCGGCTCTGTTAGCTGTGCGTTGCGCACTCGGCTACGCCTCGTGCGCAACGCACAGCTAACAGAGCCTCGCGCGCGATGCATTTACACAATGCACTCTAGACAGTGTATTATTTGTATATTATTGCACATCATCGTTATCATCATTATCACTACAATCATAACCACCACTAAATAAAAACAAGATAGGTACACATTTATCTAGAATCAAGAATGACTAATTTGTATATACAGTAATCAAATATGCATGTCAAATGGAAAGCAGTTTCAACATGAAATATCAATAAGCAATATGGTTTCAAACAGCAAAATAGATAATGCGTGTGCTATTTACAAATCAATAGGCGATACAAGTTTAACTGATACATACACATGATAATGCAGAAATATTGATACAACGTTACATGGATAACTGAACAATACAATTATCATATCATTACCACTTATTATATGTACAAACACAATCATACAAACGGATAACTAATGTTGCCATACATGTGGTGGTGAGTTGTCATAAATCATATTCATTATGAATGCAAGTTTTAAACGAACATGAATACAACATCTACATGGATAATTGGGCATGTAGTTGAATTAATTATGCTATGGATCGTCGATACTTAATTTGTATTCAAAATTAGGTACACGTTCAACAGATCTGAAGATGATAGTACACCATTGTAATATCTTATCCCATTGCTGATACTGATACATGGTGGTCGTGCATACACCCCTGTCATGGGGATTGTAAAGTCTAGTAGGAAGCAAGCTACAGGAAGTTAGTAATATGTTATTGATCTCCAATTAAATACAACCCTATTTTAATATGGTGAATTGATTGACTGACGTGAAATTAAATACAGTGATAAACCGGTCTATTGATTCAAGAATTGACACCGGCATGATTGTAAGTAAAGGTTGTATGTTTTTTGTTTGTTTTTATCTTTCGATTTTCGGAAATCAGTATTTTTAAAAGTTCAAACAAATACATTATTCCAAATTTACTGAGAAATCTACTTAATATGGCGATTTGGCCAGCGACAGTATGTATATAAGAACCTGCATAACATTATAAAACATTATGACCACGTCATAACATTTGTTTAGTGCATAAAGTGCTAATTACCACCAGTATTTTGTATTTGTATTAATCAACAAGTCTACCACTCATTAAAGGAACACAGTCGAAGAGAGGATGAAACTGTTAAAGTGGTACAGTGGTACAATTTAAAGGTTATAATGTTGACATTCTGTAGTTTTCATTTAGACGCACGTAGTGAAATAGACAATAATTTTATAATATATTGTTACGATCTACAATTACTTGTTAAATACACACTCTCAAAACTCTGGTAAAATGTTCATGTATTAAAACTGGTTGGTTAAAATAATGAACCAATCGTTAGTTAAAGTGACATGGTTGGTTAAAAATGGTGTTTGTTAAAGATCGTTCCGCATACGTTGGTTAATGATATTCTGGTATTACCGCCGTTCGAAGTTGGTTAAAAGTTTTGAACATGTGACATGAAATCAGCCAATGAGCAACAAGGAATCGCAGCAATATTATTTCGGCGATTTGGCCAGCGACAGTATGCTTATAAAAATCTTCATAACATTATAAAACATTATGACAACGTCATAACATTTGTTTAGTGCATAAAGTGCTAATTACCACCAGTATTTTGTAATAATCAACAAGTCGACCACTCACTAAAGGAACAAAGTCAAAGAGAGGATGAAACCGTTGAAGTGGTACAGTGGTACAATTTTAAACTTATAATGTTGCAATTATGTAGTTTTCAGTTGCACGCATGTAGTGAAATAGATAATAATTTGATAATATATTGTTACGATCTACAATTACTTGTTAAATACATGTATATCTACAATTTCAATTTTGATTAGGTACATGAGAACATTTGTGGGTAAACAACGCAGGCACAATCATGACAAGCTACCGTGACGTACGAATATGTCAACCATAATCGATCGTGATAACACGTACTTTTAATCTCACAATCTCTCTGAATTAGTACTACTTTGTACTAAAGAGCTAAATGAATGAATATCATATATGTAACACTACATTGTCAATCAGCTTAAAGTATGTGTTTATTTTGGGTGGAACGTAATTGAGCTTCAAATATAGTAAGCATCACAACACGATGCAGAGCATTAAATGCGATTTACATGACCATCAGTTGTATTTACATAATTATGAATGGATGTTTATTGCAATTAAAACTTATAATGGTTCCAAAAAATAAGATAATCTACAATAGCAATATCACTGGTTACGTACACATAATTCGTAATAATTCGTCAGTAACAGAATCATAATAAACAAATGCATATATAAGTATCTTTATTTGAAAAGAATGGCGTTGTTATGAACGTGTATGTTTATTAACAAATCAGGTACCGTATTTGTCGGTGTATTAACCGCTCCGGTGTATTAACCGCACCCCTAAAAAAAAAAAAAAAAGGTGGTTAATACGGTCGTGTATTAACCGCACCCCCCTTTTTTTTTTTTTTTTTTTTTTTTAAAGTGCGGGTAATACACCGACAAATACGGTACATTATACTTGTATATACAACCCTGTTGAACAGCAACCAGGAGTTACCGTTGTCAGTTATTCTCTTCATTTCATAAACACGGATAACAATGTATATTGGTGACAAGTAACAACTTGTCTAGAAGTTTAAATAAAATTCACCATCTCGATCTATATGTCCAAGTATGTAATGGCATTGTACAGTACTGTTTTTTATTCGGTGAATTGTTGTTTTGACTATCGAGCTCTGGTACATAATTCGCCTTGCCTCATTGATTTGATCGTCAGTACTGCAGCTCTTCTACTTACATGTTAAAACACGAATACAACATTATACATGTATATACGATGATGACGTCATAATGAAGGGAAATTGAGCATTCTGATTGGATGATTACCGATGCTTAATCCGGTATAGTACACGCCATGTACTATAACATAGTTATAGTGCATGGCGGTATGTGTGTACAAACTTCCCATAGAGAGCCAAACAAGGCATGGCCTTGAAGTGAGTAACGTCAAATTCAGTTCGCTGTGAATACGACCCGAATACGCCGTAAAATTGTCGGTAAAAGTGAGAATAATCAAAGGGCTGTGTGCATTTCCATTCCCAAACTTAGCAATATCAAACCACCTACCATGCAACTTACGAAACTGCCAACATTTAGTTAATACAGGACAGATTATTTACAAAACGAAGCATTTTTCATGATCACTTGACGACTTGTGCGAGAGTCTTTTCTTCGTGGCATGTAAACAATCATTGTGACGTCACAGCCGTGACGTCACAATGCTTGACACTCAATTCGGGTACATCAATTACGGTGAAAACCAGTCCCTCCAAATAATCATCTTATATAACAAATAGTACATGCTTCTTGTCGTGAAATATTCCACAATACACACCTCTACATTTTGAATTTCACTCGTGCAATAAAAATATTGCACTCGGCCTGCGGCCTCGATGCAATATAAATGCACTCGAGAAATTCAAAATGTATCGGTGTCTATTCTGGTATATTCAACTCCAAACCATGCACTATTTGTATAATATTGCGTGACTAGCTACACACTGTCTTAAAAGGGGTAGTATAGTGTTGTTAAAGGGTACCACCACCCAAAAATAATATTCTTATTAAAGAAAGGTAACATCTTTAGTATTCCATTCCATCAACAAGTTCACAAAAATATGTTTCCAGAAAAAAAAATATAATTGGAAACGCATCACCATTCTAAAGCATGCGTTCATGCGGTCTGAATTACGCAGACTGCTATGTGTGCGGTGAATTGCAATGCGTGCAGAGCGTACGAATCACCCGGGAATCTATTGTTTACAAACGTGCGCGTGAATAGCTGCATTGGCGCACTCGCAAATGGTTGGCCCGTATGGAACCAGTAAATAGCAGTGGTTCCGTAAGTGGTGGAAATTAATTGCTTTGTTTATGAATTACACAACCCTTTGCAAAATGTTGGGTATCTACTTGATATCACAAAACGGTACCAAAACATATAATAATGTGTTGTTATTTGCCTGGTGGTCCCCTTTAAGGCATTTATTTAGTGACCAAAACCTGCACAATGACATTCCACACTAAAAGTTATAACTCCACCATGCTCAAAAGTACATTTAAAAATGCTTCCATAAACAGCATGTTATCATTCAAAAGAGCGATTAAAACACAAGAGGCTGCTCTCTAAAAAAAGCACTGGTTTCAATTTGTTCTTTAATACAAAATTATGCATGTGATATTTTGTTGAAATAATGATTAAATAGAGCGACCATCATTCAAAGAAAAAGTGTAAAAGTATTTTCTTTTAATTTAAAAAGAAAATCATCACATACATCTCGGGCCTTGATTATTCCGATTGGATATATTTATTGATATTTTAGCCGTTTCTGAACCGATTTTGATCAAATAAATTGTTTTCTGTCATTGAAATTGTAATATGCTTTTTCAAATTTTACACTCGGTTCTTATTATCTCACAAGACAAATATTTCGTACAGCGCCCTCTATACCAAAACGTAACTACCCCTTTAAAGCATACTACCCCAATATATACTATTTGACCTGTATGTACAGTACAACCCTTCTCCAATTTAATCAAATTGAAAGTATTTATGTATTGATATATCAGTTGTTAAACTGTACATATACATTACACTGTTTACAATACAGCATGACATACATCGTTTAGTTAAGGAGACCTTGAATGAAAAGTATAATAAATTACAAATTATTGGGAACAAGTACTATTATACCACTGTATTAGTACATGTGCAGATTAAATGTTTGTATTTACATAATGCACATAAGTTTTACTGCTGAAAATAAAAAAAACACGATTGTAGATTCAATACTTATTTGTTTTTCCTCACAAACAGACATGTTTCCTTTCCTAAAAAAAACAACCTCAATACAATAAGCCAGTTCGTAATTAGACTATGGAGCTTGGGTGACGTCAGAGGGCGTAAAGTGTATGCTATCATGTCATTTTACCGGATAATTTTAGTTTGACAGCATAAAACAAACATTAGATGCATAACATCAAAGTGGAAATTATACGAGCGGCTGCATAAACTCATAAAGAACACATTTGATGTAAAGTATATTCAAGAATTTACCGATTTTTCTCCATATCAACTTTCTTGTAATCATCTTTCTTGTGAATGATCTAGGTGAATCATTCACACGCAATAATGCTACAAGGCGGGCGATAAGCATACCACCCATTCGTACAATGTACCGTTCAAAATTGAACGCTATGTTTTAGGATGCCATCGGCAAGGAAAACAGACGGGATATAATATTTCTTTCTACATGTTGCGCGGTCTTCAAAACAAGAAAGTCGGTAATCATTATCAATTTATATAAATTGTGGATCACATAAACGAAATTTTGTTTGCATTTGCTAATAAATGGAGAGAGAAATCAGCCGGCAAAAACTGTTGTTGCGTTGGATAGTGCAGCAAGCGGAAGACGATAATCTCCGCACAATGCTATGTACACTATTATGTACACCTATACGTGCGTGCTAGCCAAGCCAAGCAAGGCTCGGTGAAATTATTGATCAATAAATATCATCATTACACATGAATAACACATTCTATCAAACCGGTTCTTGTTCTATGAAATAGTACATATTATGCTATTAACCTTTGATGTGGTGAATACAAAAACGATGGGCTTATTTTTATCCTGATCCAGATTTTAAAAACGTAAACAAATAATTCGCATTCAATTGCACGTGTGGCTCCTTTGATTCTCACGATCGATGGAATATCAAAATACCCGGAAGTAAATACGCGCATGCGCAGATTGTAACTACGAACTGGCTTATACACTTACATGTGGTTAAAAATACTTCGTAAAAGTACTTCAATGGGTGGCGAACAATAGAAACGTTACATGATGACGTTTTGACAGCAAACAAATACAATTTGACCCGTAACATGGCGAATTATATTGTATATATTATAGAGCCCATAATTAAATATGAACCATTCCATGGGACAATAGAGACTCATCGGCTGACCCACTGAGGTATAGGACAAAACGGATAATTCAAATTGTATGATACTCATGGTAGTTTATATACATCATTGCCACTAAATTATAATTGCAGTTTTTGAACTACATACTTGATTATGTACATTTACATTACTATAAATATGATGCATGTTTCTACCTTGTTGTATTTTGTACATTTAATAATAAATGCCGATGGAAATAACTTGAAATACACATAATTTATTTGCAGTTGTAATTGAGAGGTATCAATATAGGCCCCTCCCTTCGAGTTTCTTAAATCTTTGCACGCCACCCGGTTTCCGTAGTCAATGGGATATAAACGCAACTTTGTTTTTATAAATCAATTATGGATTTACTAAAATATCAGTCATGTCAGTTGCAGTAGTTCACAATTTCGGAATACCGTTAAGTAATACTCAATCCTGATTTCACTTTTACCCTTGTCATTCATCTGTTGAAAAAACCCCAACGTTATCATAGTGTGTTAATGTGCTTGTTGAGTACAACAAGGAAATCGTTTAAACTAATATTTACAATTTGCATCTAAATAATTACCTCACGTATCCTAATTAAAGTTTGATACAAGAATGTGAAGGATGGACGAATTGAAGTCATATTGCTAGTGCTACATCGTCAGGAAGGGAAGATATTACATGATGCCGGAGTCATGCCTTACCATTTGGGAAGATGCCTACAATTATTTTAAAGTGATAACGGTTTGAACACTTCTTATTGTGTTAATTGTTTTACTTTCATTAACTAAGTATTGATGGACAAAGTCTGAACTTCTAACAATTTCACAATGTTTATCATTTACATGTAATTCATATAACGGCTTACTTTGCAGCATCATCGGCACTGCTAGGGTTCATTATGTCACGGTGTTCTTTTACTCTGCTAACGCCGACGTAATCCCGGGGACTTAATCGTCCGAGTCAGAGTCTCCTGAACTAGATTCCCAGAACAACTGAAGAAAAAAAAGAAGAGCAATCGGAAAACGTATTTCGTTGGTATATAGGCATTTCAAACCAAACATTAATTGAAGTTATCCTATAACTCTATTTTTTCCCCACAAGTAATATTTGAGACTTCAATCCTATACCGATGTCAGTGTTAGATGCTTCATGATGATATGTGAGATTTGTTTATAGAAAGAGAATAATGTTTGCTAAGTATGCATGGTGAAAGCAGAGAAAACCAATGTCTGATGTTAGCCCGATCATTCCAGTGAAGTATCTTAATTCGGATAATATGGGTGACTAAGTGCCCTAATTCGGATACTCTTTAATGCGATCGAAAACGCCTATAGACGCTTTCAAATCGAATCTTACATATCTCCATAAATAACGAGTCATGTGGAAAATCAAAACTCATTTTACTATTCTCTTACCATAAGCCATACAACAAGGTACAATAGATATGTGTGACAGCTCCACTTTAAAACGTACTTAAAAAGCATTACGCATAATACATGTACGCCGTGGTTTGTGTAGAAGTTATTGACAATGCATTATTTTGTGCTGATTACGCGCTCATATCTACTGTTCTCTAGACGACATTGGTTAAATAGACTATTAGCAGGCAAGATGTTACATATCATCAGATGTCAGCTCAATTCCCGGGGCCCACGACACAATGGAAACACAATAATATCCCCAAAACTGTTCACTTAAAGGGTACCACCACCCAAACATAATATTCTTATTAAAGAAAGGTAACATCTTTAGTATTCCATTCCATCAACAAGTTCACAAATATATGTTTCCAGAAAAAAGAAAAAAAAATTGGAAACGCATCACCATTCTAAAGCATGCGTTCACGCGGTCTGAATTACGCAGACTGCTATGTTTGCGGTGAATTGCAATGTGTGCACAGCGAACGAATCGCCCGGGAATCTATTGTTTACAAACGTGCGCGTGAATAGCATTGGCGCACTCGCAAATGGTTGACCCGTATGGAACCAGGAAATAACAGTGGTTCCGTAAGTGGTGGAAATTAATTGCTTTGTTTATGAATTACACAACCCTTTGCAAAATGTTGGGTATCTATTTGATATCACAAAACGGTACCAAAACATATAATAATGTGTTGTTCTTTGCCTGGTGGTCCCCTTTAAAAAGAACACACTTTATAATTATTTAAATCGTTTGGGCTGTGTGCCCAATATCATTTTATGGTCGGGAAACAACAAGCTTGTTCGAAGTATTCACATCTATAATAACCTAGTAGATACATTTAACTGCGTACGAAGTTAGTGCAACGAGTTCGCGAATATCCTTAGGTTTAAAATCACATGGAAGACCAGCACAACTGTTCTACTAGTAGTACTATTCACATTGACGTATAATACACCTCCTGCAGCAATGGGTATATAACCAGATTGGACTTTAGGGGCTCACTCACGCAGGATTAGTGCCTTGTTTGATCCAATTTTGTTTGTATCTGCCATATACGATGTAAGAGTTACTCATCTCACCTTTTTCTTGACACGTAACTTGCCCTCTATATTGATCTCATGAAGCAGGTTGAGTAAACGTTCCTCTGGTTCGTAGTCCATGTCCCACCTGTGAAGGTTTTAAGAAAGAAAGCAACGAGATAGGGTATGCTCTTGTATGCTTGATTATAAGCGGAGCATTTAATACATATTCTTCAATTAGCTATAGATTATACAGGCGTGACATGATGGGCGTATATCAAAATATCATAACTGTTTCGACATAATTATATATAATTTAGTGTTGCTTCCTATTCGTAAGTCTGTTGTCATGTTATATCATATTTGGTTTAATATGCGCCTGTCCTGTATTTTTATTTCAATTGTTACTACACCTGGGGCCGAACACAACTGCTCAACAATTACAGTATTGGGAAAGTTTCAAAAATCATCTAAATTGGCCAAACTGAATTAGAAAGAAAAACATGAAATAGGGTAATGATCTTGTATGGATATAAACGGACAACTCGTTTCCGTTCTTCAGTTATTTAGGTTATCATGACATGCTTGAATTAAACAACATAATTATTAACAATAACTTTTGGGAAATAACGTATCCGTTTTGATAGTAATCAGAAATTAAAATGTATTAAATTGGACTTCTTCAAGGCTCCCAAACATGATAATCTTACAACATGTTATTTCGCGCCTTTTTTTCTCAACAGTTGATATTTGGTTGCGTGTATGTCTTTGATTGATATCTATTACATTTTTAATTTTGTCAATATTACTGCGCCAGCACACGTACAAAGCTGATCATGGTCGAAAGCTAATGTTGTTTTTTTCTTTAAAGGCATATATGCGTGGGTTATATTAGACGCGTGGATCCATCTTGCGCAATTTTACGCACGGTACGTAATCTCCATTGGCTCAGTTATAAGTAGCGATCGCAAACTGTCCCATTTCTGAATACCCGAGTCAAAAATGCATTAAAAATAGTCGCGTTCGGAATGTTTGTACTAGTCGAATGGAGATCCATCGGAGATGTTTACGAGCGAAAATATCACGTAACACGCTTAACCGCAACCGACTTCAAAGTGCCGCCGTTTGATGGCTAGGTGATAGCGTGAGAAATGTGTTTGCTGCATGCAATTTCATAAGAAGGCCTTTGTTCAGATATTTCGAAGCACCTCTCTTCGATCGATCCAACATATATCTTGAGTTTACCTCGAGAGATTACGGTGGAGTCGAGTTGGAATTTGCTGACTACCCTTTATAACCCACGCATATATGCCTTTAATACAATACAAACACGGCAACACCTAAACTACTGTAGTCGTTCGTCACATAATTCCAGAAGGATAGTACTGCTCAGGCCCTTGTCAATGTCATGGACATTTCTGGTGTCACTCATTGCTATAATTTAATGGAGTATGGCGCATACTAATGTTGTTCATTACTGTTCCTACATCTGTTCGTCCTTCACACATTATAATGCCAAATAGTATAGGTATTATAGTGTGAGCTACGAGGAAGCTGTAATTGGTCCTAAATAATGTTACAAATAAAGTATACTGATTTCAAAGAAATACAACAAACGTTGTTGTTCAGTACTTGCATTAAAACAACATTGCAACGGCCTGTCGGTCGCCCCTGTGCCAATATTTTACACCCTACATTTCACTGGTCTATACTATATTGTTCATTTTAGTTTTGCTCTGTTACTCACTCGATTCCTTCGAGCCTCGGGTGGGTCTTCATCGCCGTAAGAATCATGATGGCCACGTCTTGCGATACAATTTTAGCGACAGACATCTCGACCAGCTGTGGGCATGACGTCATTACTGCCTCAAAAAATGCTGAGTCTGATATTTGTACTAATGAGATTATCCTCAGTTTCTGAGCTTCAGGGATCAGAGAGGGTACGCCGAGGTTGCAGCATGCCTCCAAATCAGCTTTCTTTATGTTCACTTTCTTTACACAACTCCCACTAGCACGGTGAGGGTACTATAACATGAAAGCGAGAGGAAAATTAAACATTATAAATAATTTATGTCGAACAGGAGTTATCAATTTACATATATTATTATGATTTCCAGTAAATGTCGACGTAATCATACATAAGTCAATATTCTTATAATTAAGATAAAAGATGGTGGGCGTGAAGAACACTTATTAATGACATTGGCCAGGCGCTATTTCATAATTAGTGTCATTGGCATGTCATATTTCCATGCCAAATATTGTGAATAAATCGAACACGTTTAATTGTGAAAATACAATTCTTACCGACCGTAAATATATTGCTGAACATGTTAATAATTTGTTTTGTTACTATTGGTTCTAAAGTGTGTGATGATCCTGCTTCGAATACTTCTTTAATTTACTTCTTGTATGAATCGCCCTGTGGACGAAACTTTATTTTTAAATCCAATAACAATAGATGAGCTTATAGTCCGTATGTAAAACATTAACAAGTGGAAAAGGTAATGGGTCTGATGATATAAGTGCCGATGTCGTGAAGTAGGTTTTGTATTATATTGTTGAACCTTTCTTACATGTATGTAATTTGTCATTAACTTGTGGGCATGTACCTAGTAAGTTAAATTTCAAAAGTAGTACATATTTATAAGAAGGACGATGCACAAGATTTCACTAATTTCCGACCCATCTCAATTTTACCATGTTTCTCAAAAATTATTGAAAAGATAGTGCATACAAAAAATGTATAATTGTTTCGATAAACATGATTTATTATTATCAAGGTCAGTATAGGTTCCGTGCAAACTATTCAACTGAAATAGCTGTTATTGAAATACATGATAGAATTATTAATTATTTAAATGACCAAAAACATGTAATTGGATTTTTTATGGACCTTTCAAAGGCCTTTGATTCTCTTTCACACTCTATTTTATTGAAGAAATTGCAATATTATGGTATATGTGGCACGTCTTTTTGGTTTAAATCATATTTAACAGATCGTCGTCAATTCACTGTTTTTAATAATTTGGCTTCATATTTTAAAACTGTACAAACTGGAGTGCCACAAGGATCTATTTTAGGACCACTGCTGTTTTTATTGTATATAAATGATGTTGTAAATGCTTGCCATGATTGAGATTTTATTCTGTTTGCAGATGATACATCTATACTTGCCCATAATGATAATATTGACATTTTAGTTCAATCTTTAAATGAAAATCTTAATAATATTGTAAAATGGTTTAAGTGCAATAACTTGTCTTTAAATATTAATAAGACTAATTATATCTTTTTTCTTAAGAAGTGTGTAAATGTCTCACAAAATATTAATATTCAAGTGAATTCTATCCCTTTGTTTAAATCTAAATCTGTAGTCTTTTTAAGTGTAAGAATTAATGAGATTTTACGTTGGAGTGACCATATAACTGCTGTTTGTTCTAAGATATCTGGCATATCTATGTTGGCATATTATATTGTATAAAAGATTATTTACCTATGTATATATTGTTTAATATTTATAATGCTTTTGTTTTATCAAATGTTTCATATTGCAATGTTATACTCTACTCACTTACATAAATTGTTTATATTACAGGAAAAAGCGATACGATTTTGTACAAATTCAGATTATTTATCGCATACATCACCCATTTTTAAGCGATTATATACTCTTAAACTGAAAGATATAAAGTTATGGTTACAGTCCGTTATTCCGAAGGTTCGTTATTCCGAATGTTTGGTTATTCCGAAAGTTCGTTATTCCGAATATAAAGTCGGGTTCGTTATTCCGAAGGTTCGTTAGTCCTAAAATTAAATCGGGTTCGTTATTACGAAGGTTCGTTATTCCGAAGGTTCGTTAATCCGAAAATAAAATCGGGTTCATTATTTCGAAGGTTCGTTATTCCGAAGGTTCGTTAGTCCGAAGAAAAAAATCGGGTTCATTATTCCGAAATTTCGTTAGTCTTAAAATGAATTAGGGTTCGTTAATCCGAAAATGAAATAAATACGACGTAGAACAAATTTGATCTCAATTCAGCAATGTTGCCTGAGCAAATTGATTTAGAGCAGTGTGGACTTGGGAATGGGGATCAATCGTACTCTAATTGCCGCGGCTGCATGCATGCTGCTACCAATAATAATATTAATAATCATGATCTTGTTAAGGTTTTGCATTTCGATTCATCTTCATTGTGTGTGTCAGGCGCGCCAAAAGCAGTGTCTGACAGGGGGGCCAGGGCAAAGAGTGGTGCTTAATTTACAAAAACGGGACCGAGACCAATTGTATCGCGGCCCAGACCACCTGCCGAAATATTTCGAGACCGAGACAATTGGCTAAAACTCCTATCAATGGTGGTGATAGGTGGTGGGGGGGGGGGGGGGGGGTGGGGGTGGTAGGAGGCGTCGCCATTTTTTTCGCGGCCGCGATGGAGACGAATAACAAGTGGACTCTACACCGTAATGGACTAATGGGGGTGTGTGTGGGGGGGGGGGGGGGGGTTAGTACGCACCGAACGCAGCAAAAACTTAACCCTCTAAAGCTCACGGGTAGGCTCATTGAGCCCCCCACACTATTCTTCCGATCACTGCTTCCACAGTTTTCGTTCGATTTTTACCATATTTGGTGACTTTTCCTCAAATCTTATTGTGAACAATTCGTTATTGAATTTGACTATATTGGTCACTTTCAGTTGCCATGGTAACCATAAACTGTAGAGCATGTTTGTCATTTTTTTAAAATTTGTTATTTATCTTTTAGTAAACTCTTCAATAATTGTTTTGTTTTTCTTTGTTTTTCTATGATAACAGTGCATATAATAAGAATTAGATCAAATATTGCATACATACATTATCAGGTATTGTAGTGTGCCTGCGAAATTGTGTGAATGTAACCTCCATGCTCTAAAACTTATACAATTCCTCAGAAATGACATAGTCTTTGTTCCATATTATGTAATATTATATAATTATGTTAGATTTGGCTGCTTGATATCAGTCCTAAATATCTAAATTCTAACATTTTATCTGTCTGAATTGTATGATCATCGTAAATATCGCCCTCATCTGGTGACCTTTGAAAGTGTTTAGGATTGCAACTAAGGGAGGAGGGGGGGGGGGGGGGGAATGGGGTTATCCCTTCTATTTCCCCTTTTTATGTTCATGCTTTCTTCATGCATGCATGTTTCCTGCTTTATTTGATGTAAAAGTTCATTTGCATTATTTAGATGTAAATGTAAAATCATATTCTTTATATTATGAACATTTCAAGTTAAAGCCCAATACCAGTTTTGGGAAAGTAGCCGAAAACATCTAATATTGATCAATATTTTTGAATAAGTATTTAAATAGGCCTTGTGTGGTAAAATCCGAACCTAAGCATCGTTAAATACAGAAATATTGGAAGAAATACAATACCCGCCCGTGAAATGTATAAATCCACCGCCCATTTACATGTCCGCGCCGACAAGCTGCGGTCAAGCCCGTTTAGCGAACGCACGCGGTCATTTACACGTAGCGTATGCGCGATTCCGCGTTGGCGATACCAATCCGCAACAGATCAATTGATAATTTTGCAATTAGTTCAATTAGTAGGCGGTTTCTTGGCCAAATTAGTATAATCCCATATTAGTAAAACTATATTCTTTCACATGGTTTGTAATAAGAGCGTACATTTAATTTTTATGGGTGGGGCGTTTTCCACTACTGTCATTCACTTTTAATTTAATGTCATGTTTTAGGGGCTGTGATATGGCCAAAAAGGCAAAGTGATATACTTACTCATTGCCCTTACTTAGTACACGAATGAAATTACCCCGTATACATTTTCAGACACACTTCAATCGTAAATATCTTTTGAACGAAATGAAAATTTGAAAAATGCCTTTCTTGTGCTTGTATTGTTAATATGAATACGATAAGGTATGCGAGAACTACTAGAGTTCCAAGTATGTTTTGAGGATTTGGACAATGTTACTTAGTCCCTTCCAAGGTAAATATGTCGTATTCGTGTACCACCAGCAAAACAAATAGTACACAGATATCAACTCTTAGATCTCTTTTAATCAGGCTTCAACTCTTAGATCTCTTTTAATCAGGTTTGTCAACAAACACCGATAAAAAAGAATAACTAATAAACAACACGAATGCGAACAAAAGCAAATTAATGCTTATCTAAAAACATATATGATCCCAAACAGTTATTTAAAACATTGGAACAAGAATCCAGTACGTACATTATAAAACGCGTCCAGCTTTCAGAATTCAACGAACTAATGCATATATGCAATAATTTATACTAGGTAAACTGATGGACTTTACATTGTGCCTTTTTATGAATAGCTTCTTTCTAAGCGCAACTCCTCTTTTAAATTTTCTCCTGAACCCCACATGCAGCTCATCCTTTTCTCCAATTATGATTAAATTATTAGGAATTACTATACAAAATTATCTAAAGTGGGATGCTCACATAACAGACATTGAAAAAAGGGCTAGTGCAAAATTATACATGCTCCGTTCTTTGTTTAAATATGGTCTTCTACAGGAAGACCTTATTACTGTATTTGTTGGTTATATTCGCCCCTTACTTGAATATGCCAGTCCTGTTTGGAGTGGAGGACTCACACAAAGTCAAAAAGAGGGATTACAGAGAATACAAAAGAGAGCGTTGCGGATAATTTTTCGTAGGGATTATAATGACTATACAAATGCACTTGAACAATCTCAATTACAAACACTAGATAAAAGGCAACAATATTGATGTGTCACTTTCTTTCAAAAAACATTATCACTCACTGACCAATTCCAACAATTTCTCCCCAAAAAGCAATGTACTAGAAAAAAGCCAAATTCTGCGAGAAGTACACAGCAAACAGGCGACTCTGGCAAGAAACCCGCACGCATTACTCCGTGCACGCGAACGAGCGATACGAAAACATAGAGTTGTGTACCGGTGCGCCGCGGTGGTCGCGCCGCAGTGAATTGCATTCTGGGACTATAACCTGACCGCCGGTCCTTTTCCGTTCACCCTTCAGGGCTACTGTCTGGCCCCCCGTACATGATAAAACTGCTGTCATTGGTGTTTTGGTTATCTCTGTTGTGAAATACTTCTATGGAAAAGAAATTTTCAACTAAATAGCACCACGTGGGTGGGGCACTTTGGGGCTGCTGTCTAGGGCCCCGTACAGGATAAAATTACTGGCATTGCTGTTTTCATAATAGGTACCCCCTAAGGAACGATATCCACCAACTTTTGTCCGTGACGGTGTTCAACTAAATAAATGCATTTTGGCCCACCCTTTTTGGGCCCCCTAGGCTTACGGTACAGGATATGACCCGGCAGCAATTCATTTCATTGTCCCTTGGCCACATACTAACATGATGAGACCATCAAACCTTTTGACTTTCTTCAACTAGATAAATTTTCTGGGGCCCCGGACTAAAATGGCGTAATGATTTTAAAACCTGCCCTTAATGGCGCAAATGCACCCAAAAAGGTGCCGTATAGTGATACCCTGTTGGCGTTTTTTTTTTTGGACGCGGATGAGTAGCCAGTCATGTTAGGAGAGACAATCGGGTTCTATGGAACTTCTTGTTCTAGGTAGTGGCTTGTTCTTGCATAGTGGCATAGCCAGAATTCCTGACAGTTGGGACGGGGTTGTGGGGCAAAAGATCACCCATACCCCCACCCCCCCCCCTCCCCCCCCCCTCTCCCCGACAACTCGACGGCAACCCAGCTCCCGCTATTTCATTTTCGGATTAACGAACCCTATATCATTTTCGGACTAACGAACCTTCGGAATAACAACCTTCGGAATAAACGAACCCGATTTTATTTTCGGACTAACGAACCTTCGGAATAACGAAGCTCCGGAATAACGAACCCGATTTTATTTTCGGATTAACGAACCTTCGGAAAAACGAACCTTCGGAATAACGAACCTTCGGAAAAACGAACCTTCGGAATAACGAACCTTCGGAATAACGCACCCGATTTTTTTTAGGACTAACGAACCTTCGGAATAACGAATCCGATTTAATTTTAGGAATAGCGAACCTTCGGAATAACTAACCCTCGGGATAACGAACTTCGGAATAACGAACCTTCGAAATAATGCAACAAATGTTCGGATTAACGAACCCTATTTCATTTTCGGATTAACGAACCTTCAGGTATACGAAATTTGCGTGTTCGGAATAACGAACCTTCGGGATAACGAACCTTCGGAATAACGAAGCGCAACCAAATTTATTATGCTTATGTAGCGCTACTATTTGAATATGTTATCTTCGTAGTTAATGAATATGTTTACTTTGAATCGTATTATTCACAGTTATTCTACAAGAAATTACAACAAATTCCACCGCTTGACGTACACTAATGATTTATCTAAATATTCTTTACGAAACGCAGGACCAGAAGTATGGAATTATACTGATTTCAATAATGCTAATATTGCTCATAATAATGTTTTCAAAAGGCAGTTGTGTTTGTTAATATTTTACTTTTAAAGAACATCACTGGTTGTTTCTTTGTTTTGATATATTAGTAATCGTTTAAGTATTATGTTCTGATTATTTTATAAAGACCATTTGATTTGCCATACTCTTAAAGTTATTACTTATGAATAAACTAAATAATCTGGTGTGCACGAAACTTATCAAGCCTCTTTATGGCTTTTAATTGTGCACCCCCTTTCCGAAATTATTAATTGATAATTTTTGTATTAACCAATTTTCTGAATGGTTCATATTGTAAATCTTGCTTTCATTTCTCTTCTTCTATGTGTGTGCTATTTTTGTATGCCGTTAATGTAAATAGTTGTAAAGATTTTGTAAGTTGTTGTTTAATGGGTTTTTTTTTTTATTGTACAGTATATGAATCTTTGAAATCATGTATTTTTAATTAGAATTTGAATCGGAATAAATGCTCAAATGAAAATGAAAAGGAAAGGGCAATGATGTATTGCGTGATGCGTGATGTAGACTGTAGAGTAATCCTCTTCAGCCCTTAGGTCACGATTGTGTATGTCAATTTACTTTATTGTATTCATCCCTGGATTTCAATAGAAATGTAAATTGTTTGTACCATTCTTACCTCATGACCTCCACCTCTCTCAGGAGTGTCTTGGCGATGACGGATACAATCCAAGGTGAGTGTTTGGAGACATGACAGCGGTGACACCATGCTGTGCAGTTCATGTGGCGTCAAACTTAGGTTCTTGAGTGTCAGTGCTGTGATCTGTAGGTAGAATGATACTCAGTTGTATATAGATAAACATACTATGAGGATTTACTACAGGGTGTCTCAAAAAGAATGGTACACTCAGGAAAAGAATTATTACAAAATTATAATATGATAATTTCTGAGGTCATTTGGTACCATATTACAGAGGAAGAGTTGTGCTTTCAGATGCTCTTTGTATGACATATTTTCATTAAGCGGATCTCAAATTAAATGACAAAATGTCATTGCAATGCATCATCATACAAATACACACTGACAATTATTGCATTTAATCATAACAAGAGCATTGACCTTAAGGCCATTCCCCCACCTTCTATATATCCATGTCCACCCTGTTGTTCTCCCCCACATTTCGTAGTCTTATATCATGAGTAACAAAGCGCAACAACATTATAAGAAACATGATTTCGTTTACGGATTTATTATTTACCTTCAATTGTGGGCCTGCGATTTTGATCAATTCCAAAAATTTCAGATCAGGTGATTCCACTATAAGCGATGTTAACATCAGTTTCTGCAGTTTGAGTAGTGTGCAAAGACCCATGGCAGCTTCGCGGATTGAAGGGGTTGTGCCATCAGAGGCCCCTGATACATGTTGACCGGGGTTAGCATCCACATTCTCCTGATTTATTGCACATTTTATATTATATTACATTAAACAATCATTAAAAAGAAAGCGCTGCATAGATTACTTTCCACATCTTAAATACTATTACTTTGTCTGGGTGTACCATGACAAAAGTTAGAAAATTACGAAAATTCGCTTGGACAACATACTGTCCTCATTCTGTGCATTACAAAGTATATATCGGTGTGTAACCGCGATGTTAGTTGTACGCATGCACTCATTCATGTTTAAGACCCAATGCTGTGATAATACAAAATCTTGTTATTGAAATCACTTGAACGGCCAAAAGTATATAACAATTCACGTGTATTGTGTATCGACATGCATCGACAAAAACTCATATCATTATACCAATCATTACCAATTTGACATATATACCAATAATACTTTTTTCAAGATGCATGTTCATGTACCTTGTGGTTTATATATTTGAGTGTTTGTATATCAAACAACCTATTTTCCTATGTTTCTTTACCTTTTTTTCTTTGCTCATTTTCAATTATTTAAGATATTTTGTAGACAGTTTTATCTACGTATGCATTCAATAACAAGCTGCATCACTTCGCGTGATCACGGGCACTTTCTTTGGAAATTTAATTTAAATATCTTTGGGTTAGTGCCAGGTTTATATAGCTTCTGACTTATCGAGCAATCAAAGGGTTTCATAGGAAGGTCCGCCCTTTAAGATTATCTGTGGCAATCCGGAGGTCTCGTCTTTTTTCTTTGCTCATTTTCAATGAAAACTTCTATTTATCTGTATTAGAGTGTACATTCAATATTTGTACACTGTTTAACCGAAATATGTTTTGTTGATTCAAAAATATGTTTGCAATTATTTTGTGCATCTTGCTACAGCAACTAGCCTAAGCCTCTTTAAAAAAAATCTCAAGAGTGAAATTCTGTATGTGACCTTATCTGTCAATCACAACGCATTTACTTGTACAATTAACAATGCACCTTCGCCCAGGCTGAGCGCCTGCTTACAATTATAGTATCACATCTTTGAATACACTACAATTTCAATTTCAATAGTAGTTGTTACATGTATGTCAGAAAACCTCAACCAGCATAATGACAATAAAATAACTGATAAGCTAGTATTGACATCACTGGTCAGCTTACATAAGATGAAAAAGGAGAAGGACAAACATTATATGCCCACAATAGCATCACTGCATGCTTCCATACGATAGCTTGTCAGTGCCTTTCTTGTCATAATGATGGTTGCGCTTATCTCACATAGCAGCTGCTATTGGAATTGAAAGTGGATTAGTTGGTAGTGTATTCAATCATGTGATACCATTGTGAGCGGGCTCTCAGCTTTGGTGAAGGTGCATTGTTCATTTTATAAGTAACTAAGGGCCTTTTCACACTGGTGATTGCAGTCATGATTGGGGTCATGTTTGTTTACAATCACGGTGATTCTGTTGCCTTGCTTTCACACGACGAAAAAGACTTCGCGCAAGCTGTGATTACAATCACAGTTTCTGGAGGCGTACCTGTCAATCAAACAAGGAGAACACTACAAACTTAGAACTAGGCGTGCACTTGGCGTGTACGATCCTCCCCCTCAACCCCTTCCGTGCCCGCGTACTCCTGTAAAGGTTCATGTCCCGCATACGTCAACATTTTCTCGTCTGAGCGTGCACAATGTATGGGGTGGAAATGTGCACCCTACGTGTAGTCGTAGTCGGAGCAGATAGGTTTATATTTTTCGTATCTTCCTCCTAATTTTGAACAAATTACAATGATAATAGGCACACTATTAGATGCTAAGATGAATTTGAATGTTGGGTGTTGATATATTTTTGAAATAAATTATATGTGTTGTATTTTGTATAATGGCAGATTGATTATTCCCATATTGTTTCCTTGAACAAAGATTAGACTGATGTTATCTGATCAGATTTTATTTTGTATTAAATTCCGAAATCAAGGCTCATCAAAGAGCACTGATAGACTATGTAATTAGAACAAATCGATTTTGATTGATTGACTGAAACTAACTTTGTATGAAGAGAAATTAATTATGCACATGCAACTTGAAAGCCCAATCTGTTTACTTACCTCCTGTATCACACTAAAAAATAGGAGTGCAATTGACGTGCTCCCCTAGGGGTGCACGATCTTGTCCCATCTTGCACCCTTGAAAAGCTGCATATGAACACCCCAAGAGTGCCCATGTCTACCTTATAGGGTGCACGGTCTTGTCCCATATTTTGCACGCCTTAAGGTGCACATGTGCACCCCTGAAAAGGTGCATATGAACACCCCAAGAGTGCCCATGAATTATGGCCAAAAAAAAGAGGCATAAGAGAGAATTCGAACCCATTACACACTAAAAAAAGGGGTGCAATTGTGCACCCCTAGGGGTGCACGATCTTGTATTTTGCACGCCTTAAGGAGCACATGTGCACCCCTTAACAGGGGTGTACATGAGCATCCTTGAAAAGGTGCATATAAACACCCCAAGAGTGCCCATGAATTATGGCAGAAGAAAAAAAGAAGAGGCATAAGAGAGAATTCGAACCCATTACCCCTAGTTTTGGAGTCCTCAGCGTAACCAATAGGCTACATATACTGCTGATGGTTACAATGGTCTTATCTTAAACATATCCCTCAAATCTTATCCAAACCCTAATCGTAGTTATGAATATGCATGAGTAACCCTTGACGTACATCACTGCTTATGAATAAATCATTAGGATGGTTTGGGAACATAGAGTTATATCAAAGACACTACAAGGGGAAGACTGGACACTGCGCCGGTTTTGTACAGTGATCAATGAAACGCTGAATTTCGTACATGGGGAAGGGCGCCCCCTAGCGTTGGGTAGGTAAACTTCTTGTTGTTTTCGCGCGTAGCCATTGAAAACACAATAGGGAACTGGTAGTGAAGTATCAAATTCCTTCTTATTTTTGCTTTTTTATCTCAAAATGTACACCAAATATTAAAAGGAGTTTGTTTCTAAATTTGTCTGTTTACAGGTGAAAATTTCCAAGAAATCTTTAATAGTAGACATGCAGAATCAACATTCACGTACAAGTTACTTAATTTTAATAATTTGCTTGCTGTTAAAAAAGAACTCGTGTAGGCTACATCATCAGGATTGTTGCTGTTACCTGTGTCATGGTTTAAAATCAAAATAGTAACTTTTATTTGAATACCTCTTTTCTCTTTTTATGAAGAATTGTTGTTAACAAGAGTGTCACATCCGAAACACAAGCATTTTGTTAACTGCGACGCAAAAAATCGAAGGCAAGTTAAAGTCATGCAGGAAATCTGGTTCCTCTTTTCACTTTCTTCTCCAAATTCGCAGATTAAAACATAATGTTAACTTCTCATTTTCTATGCAAAAAAATACAGAATAAAAAAAAAAAAAGATTCGAGGATTTGAAAATGTTCATCTTTGTTGACAAATTTGCTCAAAAAGCAGAAATATTAAAAAACAAGTGTGCCTTATGTCTGCATATATTTCAAGTTCATACTTCTAGTAATCTAAATCCTGATATTTCATTTCATTCACCATGGATACATAAATATGAAATATGAACTTTTATGTGAAAATGTTATAAATCAAACTAGGGACAAAAAATTAATGGAATAAACTCCTGTCCATGTGGATATCAGGATTAGATTACTAGAAGTATGAACTTGAAATATAATTATGCAGACATAAGGCACACTTGTTTTTTTATATTTCTGCTTTTTGAGCAAATTTGTCAACAAAGATGAAAATTTTCATATCCTCGAATCTTTTTTTTTTTTTTCTGTATTTTTTTGCATAGAAAATGAGAAGTGAACATTATGTTTTAATCTGCGAATTTGGAGAAGAAAGTGAAAAGAGGAACCAGATTTCCTGCATGACTTTAACTTGCCTTCGATTTTTTGCGTCGCAGTTAACAAAATGCTTGTGTTTCGGATGTGACACTCTTGTTAACAACAATTCTTCATAAAAAGAGAAAAGAGGTATTCAAATAAAAGTTACTATTTTGATTTTAAACCATGACACAGGTAACAGCAACAATCCTGATGATGTACACGAGTTCTTTTTTAACAGCAAGCAAATTAAGAAACTTGTACGTGAATGTTGATTCTGCATGTCTACTATTAAAGATTTCTTGGAAATTTTCACCTGTAAACAGACAAACTTAGAAACAAACTCCTTTTAATATTTGGTGTACATTTCGAGATAAAAAAGCAAAAATAAGAAGGAATTTGATACTTCACTACCAGTTCCCTATTGTGTTTTCAATGGCTACGCGCGAAAACAACAAGAAGTTTACCTACCCAACGCTAGGGGGCGCCCTTCCCCATGTACGAAATTCAGCGTTACACAAAATCCGCGAAGTGTCCTGTCTTCCCCTTGTATAAGCCAGTTCGTAGTTACAATATGCGCATGCGCGTATTTACTTCCGGGTATTCTGATATTCCATCGATCGTGAGAATCAAAGAAGCCACACGTGCAATTGAATGCGAATTATTTGTTTACGTTTTTAAAATCTGGATCAGGATCAAAATAAGCCCATCGTTTTTGTATTCACCACATCAAAGGTTAATAGCATAATATGTACTATTTCATAGAACAAGAACCGGTTTGATAGAATGTGTTATTCATGTGTAATGATGATATTTATTGATCAATAATTTCACCGAGCCTTGCTTGGCCTGGCTAGCACGCACTGGATATGTACACACGTAGGTGTACATAGCATTGTGCGGAGATTATCGTCTTCCGCTTGCTGGACTATCCAACGCAAAAACAGTTTTTGCCGTCTGATTTCTCTCTCCATTTATTAGCAAATGCAAACAAAATTTCGTTTATGTGATCCACAATTTATATAAATTGATAATGATTACCGACTTTCTTGTTTTGAAGACCGCAACATGTAGAAAGAAATATTATATCCCGTCTGTTTTTCTTGCCGATGGCGTCCTAAAACAAAGCGTTCAATTTTGAACGGTACATTGTACGAATGGGCGGTATGCTTATCGCCCGCCTCTTACCATTATTGCGTGTGAATGATTCACCTGGATCATTCACAAGAAAGATGATTACAAGAAAGTTGATATGGAGAAAAATCGGTAAATTCTTGAATATACTTTACATCAAATGTGTTCTTTATGAGTTTATGCAGCTGCTCGTATAATTTCCACTTTGATTTTATGCATCTAATGTTTGTTTTATGCTGTCAAACTAAAATTATCCGGTAATATGACATACTACCATACACTTTACTGTACGTTGATCGCCCGTTGATGGAATATCGGACTACGCCCTCTGTCGTCACCCAAGCTCCATAGTCTAATTACGAACTGGCTTATTGTTTGGTTACATACAAAACAAAACTAGAGGGCGCTTC